>VWZO01000732.1:4378395-4403732 GCA_013396975.1 Bucco capensis
GGAGGGAAGTTAAAAAAAAAAAAAAAGTCAGGAACTAAAGTTTTTTCGCAGACCAGAAGGAGGGAGCCTCTAGCGTTCACAAACCAGAGAGTGGAGTGCAATGGGAGAGGGAGGGGGAAGGAAAACAAGCAGCCCGAGCCAAGGCTGGAGGACTCCCGAGAGGTGCTAACGGTGTGAAGGGGAGAAAACGAGTAACAAAGAACTTGCAACATTTTTCATCTCGCCCTCCAGCTCAGCTCTGTGGGCTTTTCGATGAGATGGGTGTGTGTGTGGGGGTGGTACCCATGCACCCCAATGCCTGGCAGACCCCAACAGAACCATCATAGCAGGGCTGGATCCTGCCTTACCTGCTCGGGCCTGAGGTGATTTGGTTTGATCAGGGTTTGGTGATGCTACCTGCCTGCTGGATACCACCACCCAGCTTTGCCCTCCTGCACCAGCAATGCCACCTTCATAAAATGAGTGCTAACGAGAGCATTTAGAGTTGGGTGAGGGATTATTATGTTGGTTAATCACCCCTTTGGTCTAATTAAAGGTCACCAAGGAATTAAACAGAAGGTTTCCCAGGAACTCAAGCTAGTGGGATGGCGATGCTAGCAGCTCTGAGCAAGGTGGCTGGGTGCATGGGCAGCGGGAAGTGTGTGTCATACCAAAGGAAACTGCTCAGGACAGCATCTAACCACTTTTCCTCTCTTTTTTTGGCCTTATATCTGACCTCAACCTTCTGTCTGCGTGCTGGCAAAGCACTGCTGGGCCAAATCCTGTGCCGAGGCACATACCCTGCTGGGTTCCTGGTGTTCCCCTGCCTGCAGAGGCAGGCAGAGAGGGGGTACAGGTAGGACCCTCCAGCAAGGACACACTTCCCTGCTGCTTTTCACAGAGCTGAAGACTACAACCCAAGTGCTAGAGGTTGCACCTAGACAAGGGCAGGTTTTCCAGGAATCTGTTTAGACATATACCTGGGCATATTTGGGTCAGCCTGGGAGGAATAAAGCCAAGTGACTACTTTCATATTTCACTTTTACATAGACAGTGTAAAAAGAAAGGGGAAAACAGAGCTTGGATTTTCATCCAGTTCTTTCACTACACCTCGGTGACACGCACTCAGGTACCATCTCCCACTTTACTTTTGAGGAGATACCTCTCTTTTGCTTGGTATTGTCCCATGGCACTGAGCACAAAACCATCAGTTTGGGCACAAAGTGGTGTCCTGCAGGGATGGTCACCCACCCAGAGGGCCAAGCTGCCTCTGGAGGACACACCTCAAGCTCCTCTTTCCCCTGTCCATGGCAGAGGTGTGGATGCCTAATTTAGGCTCCTTGGATGCTCGAGTGGAAAGAATCTTCACATGGGAATTCTCCCCCACCCAAGAGGGGCAGCTGCAGGCACACTGCCCAGCCCAACTTACCACCTCGTTGCAGAGCCAAGCATCCCATCCTTCCCCACACCCTTCAGAGCTGGCCCTTGCAAGAGGAACCCATGGCTTCCAGCAGCCAGCTTCAGCTTCCTTGCATCCACAAATTTGCTGACTGAAAAGTATTCCCCCTGAAATTCCCTGAGTTAAATTCAATTTTGTGCATAAAGCAAGAAAACAAAAGAGACTGGTAATTGTAATAGCAAACAAAACAAAGCAAAAAAAGAGTCTCTTCTGTACTTAAAGGGAAATTGAAATTATAGTTTTATATTTGCATTTACAAGACCCCCTCAGGCTGCTAATGTTTGCATTTTCATAACAAAAAGATTGCACTGCTGATTGATGCAAGCCACAGCACACAAATAACTCTGAATCTTGGACAATTTCTTAAGGGAGCAGCTACTACAATTGCTCAGTTCACACTTGACAATGGGTAAGCCAGCAGTGGCAAAAGGCAGCTTCTGTGCCTTTGTCCATAATGTGCAAGAGATTCATTGGTAATAATTATTTTTTTATTCATAAATGCAATTATTGAATAGGCCATGCAACAGCTATCCTTTCAGGGCTCAGCTTTTCCTTTCAGTAGACTCAAAATTCCCACTGTGGACTGAGGTTTTTCTTTATGTAGATGAACTAAACCAACTGAGCTTATGTTACTGGTGAATTTTGCCCCACGTTTTTGGAGACTGACTGATCTCACATTCTCAGCACCTTCCCATCTCAGCTGGACCAGACCTCTGGTGAACAAGGAATGCAGCACTGATATAATCTATGGGAAGATAAAATATTTACAGTAACACTTGTTCTTGCCCAGATTTAAACATTAACTGGGATATTTCAGAATCCAACAATATTAAAATGGGAATCATGTCTTATTCATTCAATCTTATCTTAAGAGAATAAGCTCTTTAAGACTGCTCCTGGAATGGGAAAAGAGGCAGGAGCTGGATGCCCTTGCACCTCTATATCTGAAGGACACAACTACACGGAAACCTGCTCACTACATGACAATAATTTAAAATTGAGAGAAGCTCTTCTTCATTCTGCATGACCAGTCAAAGTGATTCAGGTCAAAGGGTATCACTTTGTTAAAAACAAACAAAAAAAACCCCTAGAATAGTTCCTGGTTTTGCTTTTTCTCTATCACTCATAGAAAAACATGTCCAAAGGGGACAGTAAGGTCTGGTTTGGGCAAAAAGAAGTCTTTTGGTAGCTCCTCTTTCTACCTGGTACACAAGGTAGGTTTGGGGAGAGAGAAGGGAAGGGAGGCAGCTCTGTTTTCTGCTCTGAGGCTCATGGAAGTGGTTTATCCCACATGTTATTTAATGTAAAATAACCATTTGTTGGAGCAGGGAGTGGATCCATAGCTTGTCCTTTACCCTCCTGCTTACCCCATTCCACTCCCCTTGATCTGGCACAACTTTAAGTAGTCCCTATGATGTGTTTCACTCGTCCAGCATGAGCCACAGTGACAGCCTGGCAAGCAGCACTGCCCTTCCCGGGCCATGGAGCCTGGGGCTGCTCCTCAGCTGGGCAAGATGTGGCCCTGGCACGCTGCTTGGAAGCATCCAGAATCTCTCTTGCTCTTCTTAATGTGCTGCAGACACAAATGACATTGCAGAGTAGTTTGATGTCTGAAGGGTATGTGGTTGGACACTTATCCTGATGTGCAGCCCAGTGCCAAATCACCACAGCCCCCTCAGTTCTACAGCAAGGTTTAATATAGGAACCCACTTTGCTCCTCCATCATAGGGAGGATTTGGCAGCAGCTCTTCTGGAGAGGGGACAATACAGTGGGGGAGGACCAGGCCTTGCCTATTGTATTTCTTGGAGCTGTTAATGACCTTGTCTATAGCAATCCTAAAATAAGAAAGTTGAGCTGTGTTCAGTGCACTGATTGTTATCCCTTTGTTATCTGAGATCGTTCCCCACCGAACAGGGAAATCAGAGCAAAGTTACATGCTGAGCATCAGGTGGCCTAAACTGGAGTCATGAGGCCAGAATACCAGTAAACTTCTGGGAAGTCCAAAGCTGAACCACCACTACCCTGTTCAAGACTATTTTTAGCACCATCAGCTGCTGCTGGAGAAAACAGCATGAGAAGGGCTGCAAGCTGTGGAGAGGAAGCTGAGGGCACTGTCAAGCCCACTCCAGGGCAGGAGGAGGTTAAGGACAGGAGAGCTGCCATGTCCTCTGCCTGCTTTCACATGCTGACCACCTTCACCAGTACCAGGTTGTCCAACCTGTGCAATCATCACTGCCCTGTTCAGAAATGTTTGCTAAAGGCTGGACTTCAACCTGTCATCACAGAGAGAGAGAGACAAATAAAAGTGAAATAGAAAAGGGGGGCCCAGTTCTGCCCTCTCTAGTGCCACTGAGAGGAATCAAGCCTCATAAACCTTCAGGTCACTTAAAAAAACAATTAGCTGATAAATGTCATCCTGATACAGAATTTGTTGCTGTTCAGGAAACTGGGTATCCAGATTGATGCAGGCCAGGAGGGTCATCCCTCAAGCACATGCCTAAGTGACCCACAGGGTATTGTCTATGGTGTCCCAAATCACTAGAGGTCAGATGTGTTTGATTTGCCAACAACCTCCAAGTTCAGTCTGTTTTGAAACCAGCATCTGCACTATTGCCAAGTTTCACAATCCTGGTGTTTCATCCTTAATTTAATTTAGTTCCTCTAAATCTTAGTGGCTCCTGATGTGATTAGAAGATTCCATTTCACATTATTACAAAGAGGGGGGAAAAAAAGGATACATTTCAAATGACATGATTACAACAAAAAAACTTGAAAATGTGACCTCCAAATCTCATCTGAAAACACACAAGCTGTAGAAAATGACGTCTTTTGATTTAATCCAAAGATTTCCTAAAGGCCAAATCCCACGATTCAAAGGAGCCTGATTTATGATATGGGAGCCTTGGGGACTGGTAACACCTTGTTTGTAGTCCTAGCTGTGCCTCTATCTTCAGCCTGCCATCCCTGCTCTCAAAAAGGAGAATAACAGCACCATCTACTGCCCTTCCTTTGCATCTTCTCGGAAAACCCAAACCCTTCAGCTCCAGCAGGTCATGGTCATTGTTTCCTATTTTCTGATGATCCAGCCTAGCATCGATGGAGAATTTGGAGCCACTGTGACCATCTCTGGAGGCGTTTAAAAAAAAAATTATAGATATGGACATGGTTTAGTGGGCATGATGGTGATAGGTAAATGATTGAACTTGATGGTTTTAGAGGTGTGTGTCTTCCAGCCTAAATGATTCTGTGAACTTGGACTGCAAAAAAAACCCAAAAGCAGCATCTTAATTACAAAAGAAGCACTTTAATTATTAGAAATTCCAACCCACTCCCCAACTGGTGGCATTATAAAGGATTTCAAGAGACCAGTATTTTCATATAGCTCCCTCAAATCCTTTCATGTGTTTATGAGCAGAGCCTTAAAGAGCTGTCTGTATAGGTCATGGTTTCTACCGGGCAGGCATTTTCACCATCAACAACAGCTAATGAAAGAGGTGGTACATCACCACTCCTTTCAAACCTGCTAAAACCTGGGTCTGTGCTCTCTGCTGGCAAGCTCCCAGAAGTTTGTTTGAAAGTCAAGAATGTGCCATGGTTTAATTATGCTCCTAGGTCAGGATGGAAATGAAAGCCCCGTTATAAACAGCAGTCTCAGAGGAGAGGTCCACACTCGAGTTTTTAGCCCCAAATTGATTACCGGTTAACTCAGGGTAGTTAACACATTTGTAATGTCTGGTCTGGACACTTCCCAGATGTTTGTTGCAGGATACAAACATTTGTGGTTTAGAATGTAAACAGGTATACCTACTTTTTTTTTTTCCCAGCCTGGATGAATTTCTGGTGGCAAACTGTCTCAATAAACCAGTTGAAAATGCTCAGAATCCAAAGGAAAATGAAAGAAAATAAAATTAAACAAATAAAATCTTTTTCCATGCATAGACCAAACCATTTTATGGGCCACAGGATAGCTTTTGGCATCACCTTCAAAGTGCCAAGTCCCTGATGATGAACACGAGCACTGACAGGGCAGGTGCATGGCTGGCCACCAGCACTGTGGGGCAGCAGGAAAGGGGATGCTGAGCTGAGGAGTGGCCTTGAAGGCAGCATGCATGGGCTTGTGTCTTCTGAACATGAGCCAAGAAGCTGCTCTGATGGGTTACTACTGGAGAGGCCTGGGCACCTAACTAGGGAAGCAGGGAGAGGCTTTTGAAAGACACCTTAAGCAAAATATCTATGGTCAACAGTGGGGCTCATCAAGAGATGAAGCAGTGCAAGACAAAAGTGAAGCACAGGGCCCCACACGTGAGGGTCCCTCTGTCAATCTCACCTTGCACAACTATACAACATGAAGATGGAAATGCACCAGGGAAGAGCTCCAACATTCCTCTCGCTGCCGCCCCACGTGAGATGGGAGGGTCAGGCCATATATTTGTATACAATGCAGAAGTCCCTGGGCTCTCCAGTCTGCTCTCAAGTCTCTATCTCGGTAACAGATAGAGTTAGTCTCTACCTAGATAGTAGCCAAGTCCCTTGGCTCTCAAGTCTGCTCTCTATCTCGATAATTCATTGTTAGCGATCCTGACAATGCATTTGCAAAGGCCAAGCTGGACCCTCCCCAAATATTTGCTTCAGCACACAAATTGGGTTTGCTTTAATCCTGGCCACCCATGCCACGCAACATCTGGGGGGGACATTCTGGGGCTGCACAGCCCAGTCCTGCCGTGGAAGAGCTTTCCCCCATCTGCACTGAAACTGTGAAGGAACCTCTCACAACAAAACAGGGAGAAAAGAGAGTTTTCTCTAGGGCTAATGCTGCAGTGGCCAAGGAGCAGGAGGGGGCTGAAGAACCTCTATGTCCCTGTGGGCTCCATGTGCTGCACTGAGTCTTCAAGGGGCACAGCACAAACACATCTCACCAACAACCTTCAAAGCCTGCTCTTTGCTCCCATTTATCTTATCTAGCACTCCACTGAAGTATGGATTTACATAATACATACCTAATATATTAATGTTCCTATTCCTTGGGAGGATCTTGACACTGTTTTCTTTGAAAGCTTTGCCAAAAAATGATCAGTCTCCTTACAACACAAGATGGTTTTAAAACTCTGAAAAGGATTTTCTCCCTCATTTATCTCCCAAATGTTTTCACATAGACTGTTTGATACTGTGATAAGAGGCAGGCCCCAAAAACTCAGGAGCAGTGGGATTCAGGGTTTGGATTAGTAGCACATTACAAAACTACAGCACTCAAGTTAATGACTCAGCATGAACCATTTGGTTCACACCCTCTGTCTAGTTACAATATTTTCCCAAATTATCTTGCAATATAGCCTTTTAATGGCCCTAAGAGGTCAAACCAGGCCTGCTCCCATTTGTCACACACAAATTTCCAGCTAAATGCCTTTTTCTCCCCCCATTAAGTGCACAACCCTCCCTTCCCACTTTACTTTTTTTGTGCCAGTTTAATTTTGCTTGGGATATTAGATTTCAAAAAGCTGAAGAAAAGTCTATAAAGAAGAAATGCCTCTAAAAGAAATTATGTACAAGTTATGATATTGACCTTAATACAGCTCAAATGCCTTTACAAATGCACATAAGCTGCCTGCAGACCACAGCATCAAATCACTGGAAGGTTGCTATTGTATTTTCTCTGCACACAGATCCACTGGAATATATATCTAGCCTATCCTTCACTTTATTTTGAAAGGGCTGAAGAAATATTTGCTTTTATGGGAATGCTTGGGCATAAATTCTTCTTCTAGCCAAGGGCAGACAAAGAAAAATGAGAAATAAATTATCCATTTTATTTTAAGTAGTGATAACGATCAGATCTTGGAACAAACCATTGGGTTAGTGGTTGATCTTTCCACCTTCATGTTGTGCTTTTATAGAAGACATGCTGCAGCTGAGCACCAAGTATTGGGCTTGATACAGGAGAGAATGAAGTTAGGTGGCTTGAGCTATCCAGGGACTCAGACTGTGGCATTAATAGTCTTTTCTGATCTTCAAAAATCTGCAAATTTGTGCTGAACCAGGGATTATGAAACAGCAAAGAGTAAATCCCTTTAAAATTGCCAGTAAATGTCAGGAAATACACTTTAAACACACAAAGACACAGGTTCACTGACAGCAGTTGCACAACCGATCACAAATAGTTCATGTGCTCGGTCACAGGCTCCTTTATCTCCTTTATCCAGTCCTGCCAACACCAAACACTGAATGTCAAAATCCTCTGTTTCCAAACCCTGAAACTGTTTTGAAATACTGAGATTCCGAAAAAGAAAGAAAAGAAAATTCCCCCAAAGTGATGCATTTTGAGTTCTTGTCTTATCTGTCCTCAGCTGCCTGCCTTTCTCCAGCCACACAGCTACATTTACAGCCCAACAGCTCTTGGTGAAGACTTGTACCACCAGCTGCTCAAAAAGTGGAGGGAAACACCAGCCACAAAGTGACTTTTGGGGTAACAAACCCAACCCCAAAAGCACAAATCACACAAGTTTGACACGGCACCGTTTCAATTTAGTTTTGTTTTCATCTTCTTCTCAAAGGCTACCAGCCTGGGTGGCTTTGTGACCATGGGTGCTTGTGTCTGCAGGGGCATGAGCACACGATAACCAGCCCAAAAAACACTGGTAGGTCACAATGTACAGTAAGGAACCCAGCCCTGATTTTACTTTTTCCTGCTGGACTTTGATGAAAAACTTCTGATAATGGTCCTCAAAGAGAAAACATAATCTTTTCCTATTTCTTGAGCCACTTTTGGTTATGATCTACATATTCAGATAGCACAAGCTGAGAAGCTGTTGCTCTCTCTATTACACACCCTACCTGAAGGCAAGAGCTAGAACAGACCAAAACAGAATTAGAGAAGTGCAAATGAGTGCACTTCTTAAACTCACATGAAAAATAATTCCATAAAAGGGGAATCTTGCTTCCTAAAATAACTTGGCACCAAGCTGTAACAGGAGAGCCTTCTGCTGATGCCAGAAAGCCAGCACAACATGACTGCCTGCCCTCAGAAGAACTCAGCCTGGACAACGCAGAGGTCTCTCTGCTGTGACTATCTGCTCCGTACCATTGATCTTAAAGGAAAGCAGTAAACAGCACCTTGCTTCCAAAGCTTCCCATAGAAACTAAACCTAGCCAGTCCAAATCTAGAGAGATTAAACCTGGCCAGTCCAAAAGGCTATTATTACTGTGCCTTCTTGTGCAGATATGATCTCAAGAAAAACACACATCTAGGTCTAATAATAACAAATAATAAAGCTATTCATGCAGTTCGCTGCTTACACGATGGCAATTTCCCTGTAATTGCAGGCAAAAGGAACAGGCACACAAACAGCACTCTGTAGTAACTCTGGGCTGCCCAGGCCTTGGGCTGAAGCTATTTCTTGTAGGTACATATACTTTTGGGGAAGAAAACTATTTCAAACTCCAACCAAAACTCGATAAAGCTCTCCTGCATCCCTGCCCAAAGCTGTATTCAAACTAGAAAAATATAAGAAAAAAAGAAAAAGCATGAGCACAAAGGCGTTTCAGAGGGAAAATAGTTTCTGGGCAGTGATAAGAACCAGCCCTTTTTGGTGCTGGACCTCCAGGCAGTGAAGCAACCATCGAATCTCGACAGCTCCTTCCCTGCCTGTCACGCGAATCACAAGGAATACAGGCAGGAGTGAACGCCTGTGATTAAGCAAGTGAGGAAATCAAATGCCTGCACCCATCTTTTCTCCCCGGCAGGGCTGCGGGGGTGGTGAGGCAGGCTGCTGTAGACAGCAGATATATGCTCTCTGATAAGGTCAGGGCAGCTCCTGCCTGCTGCTGCCTACACAAGCAGGGCAGCATGCAGTGCTGGGTGGGATGCTGCAGCCCTGAGCCCCTTTTGCTCACCTAGAGAGAGTGAAAAGGCTCAAGAGCGGTGGCCATAAAGTCACTTCCAGCATGTGCTGGGACCTATAAGTCAGCATGTTCCAAACCAGGGACAGGGCACATCCAAATGATGTCAGGAATTGCACAGAGCTCATTAAGTTGTTCAACTCAAGGTCACCTGCAGCATGCAAACAAGGCAAGGAGGGAGTGTCATCTCCCTCCCATGGCTCCTGCACTTCCAGGCAGCCACCCACAGTCACTTACTCATTTTGGCATCTTGTCTGGCTGCTCACACCTTTGTGTGTACCTCCATGCTGTACACATCAATACCTGTGCGCCCCAGCTTAGGTGCTGGCTCCTGGCGCCAAATATTAAACCAGAGCTGAGCCATAGGGCCAAGCATGGCTTGTCTCTCACCAGCAGCTTGTTCATGGCCACTGCTTATTTAAGAGATGATCAAAATAAGTATTTTGATACCCAAGCTTGGGACCTAATCCTGCCTGGAGCTGAACTTGAATGCTCCCTCCCAGGAGGGGACAGACTAGGGACAGGGAGAAAGGCTGAGCACTTCCCCTCCTCATCCCACACCACCAGAATGACACCTTGAAGGCAAAGAGAAGGAAAAATCACCCAGGCAAAAGCCATGTCTTGTGGTGCTTCTGCTTTCTTCTGAGGGACAACTTGACTTATTTAGAAAATAAGGTGGATGAAGCAAAGGTAATTCCCTCATTAGGAAATGTTTTCCTGCTCAGAGCAGCTGCATTGCCAGTCACCTCCAGCTATCCCTAGGCTGCATCCCCCAGGGGACACTCAGCAACATACACAGTGTGCTGCACATCCAAGTGCCCATGAGGCTGGTAGCATTCAGAGGAAAAAGAGGACACAGGTGAATGCACCCATGCAGGCTTCAGTGCACCTTGACTTGTGCCTGATGCCTTTGTTCTTCATCCCATCATGCTATTCTACTGCTTCCATGGCCCAGCAGCCAGCTGAGATGGTGGAAGAGACCTTGGAGCTAGCTATACCCCAGTGGGATGGTAACAGGAGATGGAAAAAATCCACCCCCTTGGCCCTTTGGGGTTTTTTTCACATCCCGATGAGATCCCCATTTTTAGATCTAGCTGCAATTATTTCAGAGCCCAGGACTGCATTCAGGAGTCCAAATTCCCCCCTTGGATGCCATCTAGTGCTCAGTGCTGAAAGCAGAGGAGCCTCACAAGTTCTGGGAGCTGCTGCAGCAGGACATCACCTCTGCTCCTCTCTGAGGGACTGCCACCAACCTTCTGACTTTATTTCCCAAGACCTCACTGAAAACCATCAGTGATTTGGGTTGTTAAAGCCTCTTGTAACTATTTCCTCCTCTCTATCTTTTTTGTGTGTGTGTGTCTGTAATAGTTATGTGTATTACTATTATACATTATTATAATTATTTCAGGAATAAGCTAAGCTATGGCAGCATAGACTCAGGAGATGGGACTCCTTCAGAAGGTATCTTCTGGAGCCATTTAAAATCTGTTTCCAATCAGTGGAAAGAAAAAATTTCCTTGAAACACCAATCTATCAGATTTGTAAGAGATGCCTGCCACAGGGTGGGAAGTGCTTATTTCTCTTCATTTGACTATAAAGTGGACCAAAATGGCTCATATGGATACAGCCATCTCTTCAGGGGGCAGCATGGATCCCATGCAGGGCTGGCCTCCAGCTTTTGAGAGCAAGCTTCAGTAGATTTTTATAAGCCAACCTGGTGCATTTAAACAGAAGAACTTTCTTCATGGGTTACACAAGGTGCAGGTTGCAACCACAATATAAGGAAAAATAACCTTAAAATTTCATATCCATTGCAACTTCTTTCAACAACCTCTTTGTATGCTTCTCACCAGAAGCTAGTTTTACTTGTTTCTACTATTTTTATTCATTTTCTTGCTCTATATCCTCATGCATGTTGAGCTTAGAGCTTTAGCACAACCTGCAGCCACAGGAGCTCGAGTTTGTCCCTCACACATTCCCATGCAGCCCTGCTCCACAGCTGGCTACCCAGAGAAGGTTTTGGTCTCCAGGAGCTGAACCACTCAATGGAAGGGTTGGGGCTTTTCCCAGTGCCAGGGTACAGGGCTGAGGATCCTCAAACTCCACGATTCCTGTATCTTAAGGAGATTGGCAATGTGTTTTACCCAAACTCCAGCACTACCACTTTGTCCACTTCCCAGCGCTGCTAGCCATGACTTCCCCTTGTGATCTCTAGGGAGTTGCCATTCCACCTGTGAGCACAGCACTTGCCAGCCCACAAGATCCTTCCATCACCTAACCTCAGCTCCTAAATGTGCCAAAAGACTCACAGAGACTGGAAATCTCCCTCCTCCTCCTCCTCCCCTCTCCAGAGCCCAGGAATATATACCCTCCACGTTCCCAGCACATCACAGCCCCATGACTCTCAAGAGCTAGCTCAGGTCTGTCTCACCAAGCCCAGGTCTCACCTCTACACTGCAATGTAGACGTATCCCCAGGGTATGTCTATTCACTAGGCTTAGGCTGCTCTGTTCCTGCTCAGAGCTGGCAGGTAGCAAGTCAGGTCTGGTTTGGAAGCTGCAGAGCAGTGTGGAGCAAGCCGAATTTGCCTGGGCACCATGCCATGCTGAAGCAGCTCTACAGCATGCACCCAGCTTGGGGCAATAGCAGTGCAGACATGCTCCTCCAAAGCCTCCTGCTCTGGCTCCCAACTCCCCATCACCACCACTCCCCAAGAGCCATTCTGCTCCCATCCACAGCTAATCCTGCTATCCTCTGCCTCCACTGGCATCTCCCCCTCCCACACGTGGCACATCATTACTCTTGCTGCAACAAGGCCATCAGGAGCTCAGGGCCATTGGGGTAATGTATGACTCCTGTTAGAGCTGTGCTCCCATTTCAGAGGTGCTGGGACCAAGCCTGCTCTGGGAGAAGTTAAAATGATTCACTTGAAGGCTTGCTTGCTATTTTATTAATTCCTTTTTTTTTCATCTGCAATTTCAAATGGTGCAATTTTGAGATCAAAGCCCTTCCCCTGCTCTAATGGCTCTCTGTAAGTCTGACCTTCACACACACTCAGGTCTTTCCTTGAGGGGAAAAATGCAGCCAACATGAGCCAATTCACAGAGAAGACAGACTGGGCTAAACTTTGCTCTCACTCATACCCATCCAAAGTTAATTGGGTTTAATGTGGGAAGAGCATACCTACTCAACTGATCTTAGTCAGGTCAGGCTCATCTCAGCTGTGTAGTTAAGAAAACTCATTGCATGGTGCTGCCTGTATAATAACTGCAATTACCCCTGGCCTGAGGCAAGAAAGAATAGCTTGAGTGTGCTGCATGGACAAAGAGCCAGCAGGACACAGGGCAGGGGACTGCTGCATCCTTCCAGCCAGAGGAGGGGTGTTTGTGTTGGGCATCCTGAGCAATACTCAGCTCAAAAGTTGATCAAAGATGCTATTCACGCTCTATCTGGTTTCTTTAACCCACTATAAATAGTCCCATGCATACTCTTTCCTCTCCCATATCAGCACTGCTATTTTGCAGGACAGAAAGAAGTTAAATGGAGCCCGAATTGCATGGCTGTCATATAATAGATTGGGTTGGAAGGGACCTTTAAAAGTCATGTAGTCCAACCCCCCTGCAGTCAGCAGGGACATCTTCAACTAGATCAGGTTGCTCAGAGCCCAAACAACCTGACCTTTAGTGTTTCCAGGGATAGGGCATCTACCACCTCTCTGGGCAACCTAGGCCAATGTTTAACCACTCTCAGTGTATAAAATTTCTTCCTTATATCTAGTCTGAATCTCCCTCTTTTAGTTTAAAACGATCATCCCTTGTTCTGTTGCACCAGGCCCTGCTAAAAAGTCTTTCCTCATCTTTTATAAGTCCCTGTCTAAGGGAGAGCACAGCTCCCATCCAGCTGGAGATGCTGGTAGACATTGCCCAAGGTCATTCACACATCAGGAATAGGAGACACTGCACTTGGGACAACTACTAAGGTTTAACATACGGTGAACCTGTACAGAAGGGTAGTGGGACTTTATTTTGGTTTAGTCTTGTCATAGTAAAGCTTGGCTTAAATTGATTAGGTGTTGTTTTATGATAAAACAAAGTAAAATCTGTCAGAAAGAAACATCCCAGCTTGCTGTCCTCTGTACTCTGGGCACTGGATCTGTAGAGCCATGCTGGGGCAAGAAAATAACAGGGCAAGGACAGAGTCAGTCTCACCACTTATATCTGAATGTAAACATGGTCTCTATAGGGCATGGATGAAATCTCCAGCCTGAGGGAACAGGAGAAAACCTTAAGGTTGTTCTAACTGAACCTACTCTCCAGACTTCACTCCCTCTTTGAACATTGTCTCAAGGCAGCTTGCAGACCCTTAGGTGTTGGCTGAGGCCATGGTGGAGCAAGCAGAGAATAGCTCCCATGCCAACTGCCTCAGTTATTTGTTCATATGATTCTTCAACACAAACACTTGCCTGCTACTGCTGCTGGTACACAGCTGTGCAATAGGCTGTCCCCTCCTGATCCTCTCTGTGTCACCCTGCCTGGTGGCACTGCTGGTTTAGATGACCACTCAGGTCATGCATGTTGTCAGAGCTAGGCTGGATCTGTCTCTGATGCATGACAGCTCATGAATCACTGTGAATCAGGAGCAAACCAGCTTCCCTCGAATTTGAAATGAGCTGAATCTTTTTCTAGCAGACCTACTCCATCATTGCCTCTTTGGAAATAAGAAAAGAAGAAAAAAAAAGACACAAAATATACAAGACTCTTTCCTTTCACATCTAGCAGAAGCACCTCACTGAACAGGGTCTTCTTTCCCATTAACAACTGTAAGTACTTTTGTTGTGCACAATGCAATTTGATTTATGCTTTGCCTGATAAAAGCCAGGCTCTGGTTTCACAAATCAATACAACAACCCTGCTTAAAGCCCTTCTGAGCAAAGAGCTTCTTGATGCTGAATATTTCCTTATCTCATCTTTCATCCTGCAGCATTTCTTCATTTAAAACTTTGATAATTAAAAATGCAGAGGGGCATGATCACCAGGAGAGATTAAAGAACTGTAACAAAATATTTGCAATAATAATAGCATTACATTACAGGGAACAAGATCTCCTTATTAACTAACTGCTGTGCAACAGTGCTGAGGGATTCCAAGCAATAGCACAAACCTCCTCTGCATTAGGTGCTAGAGCTGCTATAAAAAGCTTACAAACTCCCTAGGGGATGCAAAGGGCAGGCTAGCAGATGTTTACATCTCCAGTTTGAGACAGATCTTCAAGCTGTCCTTTAGTTCTTGCCTGATTTCCAAAGGTTGATATCAGTCTATCTGAACCAAAAATTTGGGAGCTCTATTTTTTGAGCTGCTCTGCATTTGATAGAGAGTCATGCACCAGATGATACATCAGTTAAAAATAACTGGGTAACATCAAGCAATCATAAGTACCTGTCCCACAGGTTTGCATATCTTAAATACTGAAGTGCCTTCCAGTTACTGAATCACAGAATCACAAAGGCTGGAAGAGACCTCTAAGATCATCAAGTCCAACCACACCTATCACTAACATACCACTAAAACCATGTCCCTAAGCAGAGCATCTAAATGTTTCTATTTAGTCCTCCACTAAGCTCCTGAGATTCCTGCTACATCCACACATTCCAGATTTTCCCTCCTAGCCCAGCAAACTTGGCAAAAGCATTTTGACTTCTGCTTAAGTGGATTGTGAACAAACATTTTCATTTGAGAGCAGGTCTCCAAAGAATTTCTGCAGAGGATGCGAGCGCGGCTCCCACGGTCAGGCTAGCCCCAAGGCTCACATCTGAGAGAGCATCCTCAGATTGGAAGCACTCCACAGCCTTAGCAGAGCAGGATGGTTTCAACCAGTAAGGCTGATTCATAGAAATGATAAAACCAGATTAGGAGATCTAACCTCTAGGCAGCAGGAAGAACTGATGGAAAGGCCAGCTGTGGAAATAGCTTTCATTGACACAATGCATGAGAATAGCCCCAAAATGCTACTGTATGATGAGGTGGGTCACAAAATAGGTGCAGGATAATTACAATATACCATTTCTAAAACTAATCAGTAAATTCCTGACACGACATACATTAAGGCCATGTCAAAAAGCCAGCTGTTTTCAGCAGGTATTGAAGTAACTGCAAAAACATCCTAATGCACAAACCTGCAATGGGACACAAGTAAAATGATATCCCTGCGTAGAGAAGCAGTCATATCAACCAAGCTGCAAAATAAAATTGAAGCTCTCACTCACACAACAAAAATGTATGTCCCTAGCTATCTAGTAATCCTGCTTCATACATTTAGTGGATATGATTAATGTCCACTACTTAGGTACACAAAATATAGCCAAAGGATTGTTATTTCTCCTGAAAGATGGTTTTGGTTGGTTGTTTTTTCATACAAATGGTCTAATTTAAAGGTTTATTTTCAAAATATACTGCTGAGTTATTAAAGAATGTATTGTAGAAGCCTGGGAACCAGGAGAAACATCTCCTATTATGTGTGATTTATGGTTTTATCTTCTGATCAGTAAAATGTGAGTGACAGCCCTTTGGTGAGGCCCTAATTCATTAAGATTCTTTGCACAGCAATAAGACAGGCAGGTTGGAGAAGAACATGACTTACAAGTGCTTCGAGTCAGAGTTTACACATTTTAAGGGCTTTGACACACAGTCAGTTTGCTGAACTGTAAAGTGTTACCTCACTTTGATGGGTAGTTACTGCCCGTGTAAGATGTACTTACCCCTGTATGGAAGCAAGGTAACTCCAGGCAGCTTGCTCCATTTATGCCAGGGTGAGCCTGGGCAGAGGAAGTTCCTGTGAAGCAGCAGAGGGACAACAACTTCTTTGACAATGGCAGCTTGTATTAAAGCCTTCAGCAATTATTTCTCATCACTGCTCTAGATAATGAAGTCTCCTCTCCAAATGAGTGCAACAAGTTCACACATTTCCCGTTGCTGCCTTGTTAAACTTGGTGACCTACATGATGCTGTTGCAGCCATGGACCAACTTCCACCTCACAGACACAATGCCAGTTGTCTGTTTAACTCTGAGCACTCATTTTGTGGCAGCATTGGCACAACCATTACAGACACTGAACTCCTCAAAGAGAATCCTACCAGGACAGATAGGGGAAATGCTTACTTTGTCCTTCCTGCCAGCAGAAATCTGAATTTCTGAGTGTAGATCCAGATGCAAAAGCACTGATTGCCCTTTGGCTAGTTTTCCATCTCTATGAGGCTCTGTTATCTGTCTCTGATCTGGATGGAATTCAGGCTAATGCAACAGAAGTGAAAAATCTCTACTGCTCTTCCAAACAAATTGAGCCATCCTGTTGCCATGTCATACAAAATCATAAGGTGAGATTTGCTCTCAGTTTCACCTCTCCTTGCTGTACATAGGTCTAGGAAGACATGACAGATCATTCATGGAATGTCTGCAACTTATATCCATTCTACCTGAATGACAGCACAACCTACCTGTAATTATTTTTCCCCACCTCAGGACATCTTCAGAATTTGAGTGGGTGAGATTTTACCTTTATCCAGATTGTTTCCTCTCACTGCTGGCTGCCACATTGCTTGAATACAGATGCACAAAAGAGTTGGCAAGGTCCTGATGTGCCTGTGGCCATGCAGGCACCACATGAGCTCCTTTCTCAAGGAAAGTAAAACCTCTGTCCCTACTGACTGTGGATATCCAGAATGGCTCTGGCTGCTGCTGCTGCTTTGCTTACAAACTCCTAATTTACCCAACTTTGGTTCAGAGAGGTAGGTGAGGTTTCTTATAGGAAGAGGAACATCTGGATTATAAATACAGCAGGGAAAAGATGCCCAATGCCTCACTGCAGCCCCATGCCTCACTGCACCTCACTCAGGTGGTACCTGCTGGAGATAACCCTCCAGAGTCACTCTGAACAAGGCATGAATCCCACTTAGCATACAAAATCCCTGCACAAATTCATAGTTAATACAGGGTTGATACTTACAAGAAACAATAAACAGCTGCTAACTGTCCCAATTCATCACCCCCAGGAAAAGCACTCCCTTTCCTCTGTGATCACTAAGCATACAACCAAGTAAGCATATCCCCCTGCCCCTCTCCTGCCCTCCTGACAAACCCCTCTCTCTCCCTGCTCACACTGCTACACAAACTGCAAACTCACAGTTCAACCTTCTTCCCAGTTACCATGGTTTCCCAGGGCTCCTACCAAAGCTCTTTCCTGAGATGTAACCTAGAATGCTTTTCTTAAAGCCTATAAGAGAATCCCATGCATGGATTGTAGTCCTGGTGTTTTCTTTTCCCCTGATAGATGATTTATTAAAAATAGCTAATCCCAACAGTGCCACTTTCTCTAGAACACACCCTAATTGCTTCTAAGGAAAGGCAAGCCTATATAAAACATCAGGGATAGGATCTCACAGCCATAACAGCTAGGGAAGCACCAAATCTAGGGACATCATCATCATATTGAGTTCCTGCTGGTGATCTTTACAGTGCTGGAAATGATTTCAAGCCACACATCTTTGAGATTGATTTCTCTTTCAGTGTCATAACATTTGAGAGGAGCCACTCAAGCCTCTCAGACCAAGATTTCTGATGCAAGAACTCCACACCGCAGACTGAAAATAGCAGGATTATGAGCGCTAAAACTGTCTAGCAAGGCTTTTCATTTTAATTCCTATTTGAGAAAGGTTTCTAGCAGCTGGGGAAAGTAAGAGCTGCATTCATAAAACCCTTGGCTATTTGCCACAGAAATGGTGCTTTTATTGAGCAGGGAGTGGGGGAATGGGGAATGTGCCTATTCCACATCAGGAATGCATTTCTCCAATTCATAAATCCTCTCCCTCAGCTGACTAAAGGTAAAACCTTTCTCAGTTTGCCACTGAGATGAGAGAGAGTGAGAGCAATTCTCCAAGTGTGCCAACTCCAAAAAGAAGCATTTCAGTTAAAACAACTTGCTTATGAAAAGAGAAAATAAATCACACACACACACACACACATAGGACTATGTGTTACAGCCTGGCCAAGGGATGCTCAGACCTGGCCCAGACAACAGCAGGGACAAATCTCTCAGAGGTGCAGCCAAGCCATCATACTAGCAGCCTGCCATGAAGTGCAACATCCTGCCATAAATATGTACATTTTTCAGGACAGGTCTGAGAGTTTCCAGTCTAAAACACTCACTCAGACACAGGCAGGGAGAAAGAATGAGTTATGAGGATTAGGGAATGAAATATAGAAACATCGAGAGCTAAATAAATAACAACCTAGATTTACTTTAAAACTGGTGATTGAAGATGATACATAGACACAACTGGAAATGGGATCTAGAACTCCTGATTTCCCCCAAGCAAAACTTTGTCCTGAACTGCAGGTACCACAAGGCACTAAAGATGCTCCTAAGATGCAACAGCTATGGTGCTGGAGAACACCTATACCTTGGGTTCTTCTGGGCTTAGTGACCTCGCAGCTCAGCACTACTGAAAAGGGAGCAGCTTGGGTTAATAAGAGAGGTCTAATTTTTGGCAGATTCCCAGATGGGGACCTTAAAATTACAAACAAAGAAAAAAAAACACTTAAAAATGAAGGCCTGGCAGCAGCCAAGAAGAGAGTTTGCATGGGGATTTTTAGAGTTCAGCTCAGCCTCATCTCTCCTACTTTGGGCACTTCAACCCTTAACTGCATGCAACCCTTTAGAGCTTGCCCAGCATCCCACAGGGGCTCAGCTCAAATCCAGAGGTCGTGGTCAGGACATGAAGCAGGCACTTGATGTGCAGAGACTGACATTGCAGCATCCCTCTACCCCAGGCAGGAACATCTGCACTGCACAGTCCTGTCCAAATAACAGATCCTGATGCTTCAACAAGCCTTACTTCAAGTATTTCTTCATTTCATACCATCTGTGTGTGGGTTAATTTTAGCCCTATTCCTGTCCTGGCCATTGTGGACGTGGAGAACATGCTGTTCCACCCTTTTTGCAGTAGTGCTCCGATACAAAGCAGCAATACAGATGGGGCAAGGAAATCATGGACTCATTCTGCAAGGTCACAGATTTAAATAGCACTTCATATCAAGGTCAAAAAAGGCTGGATCTACTGTACAGGCAGCAGACCAAATCCTAAACTCTTCCTCAGTTTATCCCTGGAATAGATGCTCATGATTCCAAACTGAAGGGTGAGGATAAACTTCAAACTCCTCCTCACCAGCAACTGCTTTCCCAGGCCAGCTAATTAGGCAAAGCCAGGAGAAGGTCTGCCAGCTCTCACGGATTATGCCCTGAAAGAAAACATACTTGGCAAGCCACTGAAAAAATGCTATAAGCTGCTCACACAGTCACTGCTTTTCCTTCCATACTGCTGGAAGCTATCTTTCAGGATTTGCTGCTGAGCTCCAGGTTACAAAATTTCTGTAGGAAACGTATTTTCCACAAATAGTAAAGAAAAAGAGAGTAAGACTGCATGGAAATGAAAAATATCCCCCACCTTTCCATACAGCTCACCTCATATCCATATTTTGCTACACATTTGTGAATAAAGCCCAAAAGATTGATTCAATGACTGCAGAAAAAGGACTAGTGTACACAACTGCTTTAAAAATGAGCCCCCAAAGCCCCAAATAAACCATCACCAGAATCACAGAGTGTATTAAAAAAACAACAAGAATTCATTATGATTAACTTCTAAGAATCTAGTTACTCATTCATACCCTTAAAAAAAACCCACTTTATCCAGAAGTCCCATTCTCATGTAGAAGGAGAAAACCACTCAGACAACCTGTCCTTCTCCAACTGCTGGTTAGAATGTGTATGCACCCAGTGCCTGCATATGCAAGCAGTCTCTTTTCAGCAGCCTCCTCATTAAATCAATGTTTATCACATTGCATGCTTAAAATGTTTTATTCTCAATGTAAGAAATATCACACTTCTTCCCCACTCTGACTCAGGGAGGGTTTTCAGCACACATTCCCACCTGAGCATCACATGTTGCCACGCAGTTCAGATTTTCACTCGACACCAAAACCAGACCACAATAGACTTTGGACCTACATGCACCACATTTTTGGAATAATACTTCCATATTGCACATTATTACACTATATTGTAACCAGCTAATCACAAGACTGGTTTTGGGTAACTAACCCTCAGAAAAGTTAATTTCCAACACTGTAGCACAACAGTTCAACATCTGCTCATGGCCAGTACATGGGGTTTGACAAATAACATCAGTTACATAATACAGATGGGAATTGCTTGGTTACAGATCTAATGTGCATAAGCCTCTGATCCATGTAGTTTCTCTAACACTCAAAACCCCCATTTCACATGTCACTGTTTACCCACTGCTGCATTATTTCATTAACTGTCTCCACCAAATACAGACTGGGAAAGCAAATCCTCTATTGAAAATCCACAGATTTAGGCCATTTACAAGGGTCAGATGGCATGCCCCAGAACCTGAGCTTTGTATAAACAGATGCACTATGTAGATGGTCTTTTTTTTGTTACAGTGAACTGGAAAAATACAGCATCCTAACCTCTTCCCAAGTGGTCTGAGAGGTTCATGATGCTGAGCTGAAGCCCTTTGACAGGCCAGACGTGGCTTGAGATCTTCAGCTATGAGCCCTTCTGCTGGTTCACAACAGCAACTGAAGCTACCTCTGCAACAGGCAGCACCCATGTTTGTGTAGGTGCCCTCCCAACCCTTCAGAATCTTGCTACTTAGCCCCCCATTACCAAAAGAGCTCCTTACATAAGGAGTGAAGGGAATTCAGTGCCTGAGAGGAACAGTAGTAAGAGGTGAGCACGCGGCATGAACCACGTGAGAGCTGCAAGGGGCCTCTGTGTTCCTGCATCCCACAAAGGGGTGCACAAAACCTCAATATTTTAGCATTCAGACCTAATTCCTACTGTAAATCTAGCCCTGGTAGCACATCAGGATGAGTTAAGTGCCCCAGGCAAATGTACCACAGAGCAGCTTTCCCCATGCCATCCTGTAGTCCTTGGCTATGAGGAGGAGGGAGGTGCTTGGATGGGGATATCTGGCTCCTGGCTGGCACTGGGGTGCAATAAAGGGGCACAAGCAGCAAAGTAAGAGAGAACAAGCCCTGGCAGGATGTGCTTAATAAACCCAAACCCAGAAAAACATACTGCTAACATGCAGGGTCTGAAAAAACAGAGATAACTGGCCACAAAGGAACCAAAGGCATGCAAGGATGCACTCCCCTAAACATATACATATATTCTGCTGCTCAAACAAAGCATTTCTCAATAAGCAGGGGAAAAGAAATAAAAAAAAAGCCTGGAGACTGCAAACCACTCAGCCTCCAGCTGTGCTGAACAGCACCCAGTCTACTTTTGATTTCCATTTTAAATAAGCTGTGAGGCTACCAGGCACAGACAGATCATTCAGAGATGAATGTCAGAAGAGGGAAGAGATTTCTACCCTGCTTCACAGGCAAATACCATTCTTGTGATCTACACCAAAGATAAAAATGTGACTTTGCCAGACACTGGAGTCTCCATCTCCTAGCAACACCTCCCCACCCAGCATTTCACTCCAGACCCTCCAGCTCCTGCCTGCAAGCACAGCTCCCTTCCCCAGTGAGCGCAAAGCAGACATATATAGATACAAATACATATAAGCATGCACGTATACACGTGCTGATTTAAAAGCCAGAGGAAAAATGAAGCAAATATCCTCAAGCCTGAGCCCTACCACTGCTTTCCAGGAGCACACCAGGCTCTGCAGAGTGATTGCTCTCAGCTCTCACTAACACTGATGCAAGTGGAAGGTGCTTACCCACTTGGTGACATGCTTGCTGCTGAGCAAAGGATTTTCCATAGCCTCCTGTAAATCTCAAGCCCTCAAAGTAGACCCTGGAAATTAAAAAAAAAAAATCTCATTAATATATTAACTCAATATTTCTAGTAAACAGCTTCTGTGTGTACAACAAGCTGTGGAAACACTCATGATGCATTAGCAAGCTCTGAGTTTTAGTCACCAACTTTTAGGAAACAAAAGGTGGCAAAACCAGAACACCTACATGCAGCACCTCCTGCTAAACATATTAGTTTAACCATTAAAAAAATACCACTTGACATCTCACCTATCTGTTGTGGTGCTTCATTCAGGCAGAGGCAGGGCTTGCCAAGGCTGGAAGCAGAGATCAAACAAACCCCATATGCTCTTGCAATCAAAGACACAAGAGAGATGCTGAGAGCTTGCAAGGCAAAGACCTGCATGGATTGACAATTTAGCAGCTGCCAGAAGAAGACAGAGCTTTCTCAGGCTTTCCAGGAAATAGAATGATTACTATCTTACCTAAACTTTACTATTTTTAAATCCCATTTCTCTTATGCCTTCACGCACATCTATTGTTCTGATTGAACAGATATGGTTTCATTATACTACATATGGGTTTGCATTACATCAACATTCCCGTGTCTACCTCAAGCTTGTTATTTTAGTTATTTATATTATTGGATTTCTTGAATCAAGTTCTCAATTTATTATGTACATTAGTACAGTTGCATAGTCCAGTCACTATTTTATCAGGCATCTTTTGTTTACACACACTTCTCTTCCAGCTTCCCAAACAGTTCTTTACTTCTTCCAAGCACAGACTGCACTTGTGACTCCTGCTACTTCATACAGCTGAATAAGAAACAAAGTGATCAGATTCAACACTGTTAAAAAGTGGCAGGATACTCACTACACTACACTAGACTAATTTCAGTGTTCAACCATGCTACTTACTTGGGATGGACACGTTTGGCTTTACTAATGTGAACTATTCCTGTGGTCCAGACAAAGCTTACATCCTAATTAGGAGATGAGGGAGAATGCCCTGCTATCATTAAGAAACCTTTTGGACTTTTGGCCAAAATTGGGTGACTGCTTGAAAGAGAAATGGACCTGAGTCTCTACACAAACACCAAACCCCTCTCTCCAGTGCAGCCCTATGAGGTGAGGAGTAGATCCTTGCTTTGTCTGAGCTCTGGTCTAGAGACACAGAGGTCCCAAGACAGCGTTTGCAGCACCCAGACAAGAGGCAGCTGAGGCCACAGGAGTGCAAAGCAGGGAGACCTCCACCTTATAGCAAAAACCCTCACATCAGCTGCTTGCCAGCCTTAGTTACTGTGCAGCACAGCAAGGGCTTTCTTTTGTGGGGGTTGCAGTTGTCTTCTTAATGAGTAAAAGGAGAAAGAAAGCTTCCTGAGACAAAACAGTTGGGATTGCTAAACAAGGTTTCCTTCAGGATAGGGTTTTCTTCCCCCTAAAGGACATTTCTAGTGGGAAGGTACAACAAGAAGTAGACTGGTTAGAGCAGCTGTGTTGTTGTTAATGCACACCACCACCCTCCCAGGCTGGCCCAGGGCTGAAATGCTAAGGAATAGATAATATTATCATTAGGATGAGTTGCTAGCTCATGAGAAACAGCAGCTGACAGCACTGCCAAGATATGGAGATGGCTTCAGCTGGCTGCACTGAGTGCTGATGTTATTGATGTTGCCTTCCCTGTGCATCTCTTTTGCTCCTTTGTATTAACACAGCTATTGACCCATGAGAAGGTTCCTGGAGCTGCTTTGCTGAGTGAGAACTGCTCAACCACCATTACATGCCAATACACTGCCCAGCAGCTGCTAGCAATGGGTAGCACTACCACAACCCCGAATTCAGCCCTTCCCAACCACTCATGAATTTACTTACACACTAGATCTCCACTTCTCCCAGCCTGTAGTCCAGAGTGAAGGGCAGCAAGGAGATACCTGTAAGTGCCATTTCCCTTCTCAACATGCAAGACCCAGGACATACCACCACCCAACCAGGCAGGTCCTGACACTCACCATCCATCCTACAACCACCCTTCCCCATGAAACTTCCTTCCTCCCCAATCATCTCAACACAACTCCCCACCCCTTCCTCCCTACTCTCCCACCTGCCCACGTTATTTCATTGCTATTAATCCCTTCTACCCACCCACAGAGGTACACCTGGGCCTCACAGGGTTCATGTGAGGTCATGCCTCTCACCCCACAGCATCCCTCCTTTGGAGATCTGTTCTACAGGCCTAGGGCAACTCCCCTGGCTGGTGCTACTCCAAGTACAGTGTCACCATAAAGAGCATGCACTGAAAGGAGAGTGAACCCCAAGAAGAATGTCCCCATCAGGCAGGTGCACTCCAAAAAGTGTGTTGGTTGGACTCAGTGATCTGAGAGGTCCTTTCCAACCATGAATATTCTGTGATTCCAAGGAAGGTGTCACTCCCAGGCAGGTGCACAACAGAGAGGGTGTACCCTGAGGACAGTGTCACCCAAGGAGGATGTCACTCCTAGGCAGGTGCAAGGCAGGAAGGGCGTATCCTCCCTGGGTACGACAAAGGAGGACCACAAAAAAGATCAGAGGGCTGGAACACCTCTGCTATGAAGAAAGGCTGAGAGAGTTGGGGTTGCTCAGCCTGGAGAAGAGAAGGCTCCAGGGAGACCTTGTTTGCAGCCTTCCAGTACTTAAAGAGGTCTATAAAGAAAGATGGGAAGAGACTTTTTAGCATGGCCTGTTGTGACAGGACAAGAGGTGATGGTTTTAAACTAAAAGAGAGGTGGTTTAGACTAGGTATAAGGAAGAAATTCTTTATCATGAGGGTGGTGAGACACTGGCACAGTTTGTCTAGAGAGGTGGTAGATGCCCCATCCCTGGAACCATTCTAGCTCAGGTTGTTTGGGGCTCTGAGTAACCTGCTCCAGCTGAAGATATCCCTATTGACTGCAGGATGGTTAGCCTAAACGACCTTTAAAGCCCCCTTCCAACCCAAACCATTCTATGATTTTTACCTCTAGGACAGTGCCTCCCAAGCCGGATGCACCCCAAGGAGTATTCAACCCACACTGGGTACACCAGAAGAAGGACCCTCCCGTGGAAGGTGTCACCGCCCGCGGGCAGATACCACCCTAAAGGAGTGTCACCACTCCCAGGTAGGTACAGCCCCTCTCCC
>VWZO01000732.1:4403879-4445690 GCA_013396975.1 Bucco capensis
ACCGAGCCCGCCAGCCGCTCCCACCGCTCCCCGCCCGCTGCGCCGAGCGGATTCGCGCCGTGCCGAGCCGATCCGATCCGGGCCGGCCCTGTGCATTGTGGTCCGTCGGCGGCGAGGGGGCGAACATGGCCGAGAAGCAGAAGCACGACGGGCGGGTGAAGATCGGCTACTACGTGCTGGGAGACACGCTGGGGGTCGGCACCTTCGGCAAAGTCAAGAGCTGAGTACCGGGGGAGCGGGGAGCGGGCTCGCCGGGCTCCTTACCCCACCTATTCCCGCCGCTTCCCTCCCTCGCTGCCTCCCTCCCTTCCCGTTAACGCGGGCCTCCGTGCCCCCAGGGCATCGCCCCCCCAGCTGCATCCCCCGGCGTCCGGCGGCGGGCGGGCGGTGCTCGGCGCCTCCCCGGTGGGCACGGGGTGGGAGGTGGCTCCTTCTCGGGGGATTGGAAGGGATGAGGGGGATCGCGGGCAGGTGGTGGGAGATGCGGACCTCGCCCTCCGGTAGCAAGGCGGTGAGTTGCCACCGCCTGCTGCAGCCCCCGGCGCCGGTGCTGCGGGCAGAACCCACCAAAACTTTCCTCCCTAACTAGGAGGAGGGTGATGGAGAGGTTGGCCAGCAAACGGGGCACTGACAAGGCATGCTTTCCTTCCCTCGCTGTGCCCAGCCTGTGATCCCTGCTGCTGCTTCCTTTCCCTTCTCGGCAAGGTGGGCGTGAGGAACCGGGAGGCGAAGGGATGCTCTCCTGCCGCCCCTCTGCCCATCCCCCTGGGAGCGGCTCCCGCGGGGTTGGGACTGCGGCAGCCAGGGATGGAGAGAGGTCGGGTCAGGCTGGGGCTGTACGCAGGGATTCATTCTTCTGTCATTCCTACCAGAGCAGTCATCTTGCCTTTTCAGGCACCACCTTTGCTTTGCCTGACTGTAAGATTTTCATGTATTTGTAATGTTGGTTTTTTTTTTTACCCAATATGAATTCTGCCCTTACATACAAATTTTATCTTTGAATCAAGCTGTTAAAAAACACAAACAACAAACCCAACCCAGCAAAACATATTTGTCTGAGCAAAATGAAGAGCTGTGATTCTAGGTTGACAATGGATTTGGCTTGAGCCAGGGAAGCAGCTGTCCCCTGCCCCACTGGGACCAGGGCTGTGGCTGGACAAAGGGGTGATGTACCCACACTCAGCAACTGGAGCTTTAAAGGAAACCAAAATTGACAGCAGGCGAAAGAAACCGCCGCAACCACTGGAGCTAAATCCACCTGTGACCATTAATCAGGCCCCTAAAAATATATTGCTGTGTTTAATCCCAAACCACAAATTTACTGACTAAAGAATTATTGGAATAAATACTTCTAACGGCAAAGACCATTTAAATCACTCATGTATATCAGCAGACCTCAAAAAATGCTCCAAAGGCAATCTTTTTCTTGTGGATCAAATTAAGCGTGCCAACAATAGCCTTTTTTTCCTTAACTACCTTTCAGGAGTAACTAGCACAAGTATCCCCCACCCCACACATGGCCCAGCTTTGGGAAAAAGTGACAGTTTCCAAAGAAACATTTCAAATCATATAAAAGAGATTTCCTAGCTCAAAATCCTTTGTGGGTAAATTGTACCCTTATGTATATAGCTAGTTATTAATTTTTTTTCTCCTTGATATTTTGCCTGCAACTGACAGGTGAATTTTAGACTTGAGTTTGGAAACTTGAAGAAACTAGATCTCCTGTTGATAGAGAATTATAGCATTTTAATCAAGTGAGCTTTAGAAAAAAACTCTCTTCACCCTGTTTAGGAAGAAATGTGAGAAAAGCAGAGATTTTTGCCTGATTGGTTCAAGCTTTGTGTATGTTGTATATAATAATTGCTTTTTTGCTAAGAAAACCAGTGCCATCAGTGACATTTTCTTGTTGCTGATGTGTGGGGTCTTTTTTCCAAACTCTGCCTTGCACAAGCCTAAGTAAGAGGCACTTCTTTTCCTGCCTTACTCCTCAAGGTTAAGAAATCATAAATTACAGTTGTTAAGGATTACAGTTATTAAGGACATAAAAAAAGGGGGCAATGAAAGGAAGGATTTAGTGATGATGGAGTACTAACCAAAGCTTGAGTTTGTGGCTGGAGCTGAATAGTCACTTTGAGCCACCAGAAACCAGAGGTAGCAGTCCCTCTTGCCCTGTTGTTCTGGCTGTTCTGTTCAGTTGGTTCTGGCTCAGCACTGCCTGGTTCATCAGTGAGCTGATCCTTCTGAAAACTAAATGCTGCAAGAAACTATTAATCTTAAGCCCATTCAGTTCCTGGATCTCATTTACAGAAGACCATACAAGGTATGGTAGGTTCCCAAATAGGCTGGCAGATGAGAGCAGAATTTTGGTGCTGATACTGAAATTCCAACTGGAAACAGTGGTGAAAACAGAGCCTCTGTCAGTAGAGAGGAAGGTGGTGGGTGTGAATGTGGTGGGTGTATAGGAGAACTCATACCAAGGGTCAGTGTTACTACACAGAATTATGCCAAACACAGGAAGAGTTGTTAACTGTTATTTTCTCTGTCCTCCAGGCCAGAGATAAGATTAACTTGCAGAAAATAGAACTGTGGAAATCATCTCAGATTTTTAGTTTAGTGAAGCAATGAAGGAAGGAGGTGACATCTCCACTGGTGGTTGGTAAGAATAGATTAGACAGTTTGCTGCTGTGTTTCTCCAGGGCACATCCCACCCTGTGAGTCCCCAAAGACCCTGAGCCCACAGCCCTTGCAGAAGGAGGTTCATAGTGGTTGCAGCTTGGAGAGCTTCGAGCACAACCCAGCAGAGAAACACAAATATTTTTCCATGTGGTGCCACACATGATGTCCCCAGTGGCCACTTGGTGGTTTCTTACCCACACTTGTTGGCCACCAAGGTGATCAATTTGTGGTCCCTCAAGGACAGACAGGGCTTGGGTTATGTTTATGTTGGTTATAATGGCACCTCCATGGGATCGAGTCAGGGTCAGATCCCATTTTCCCAGGCACTATACCATTGCTGCTGAAGGACAAACCTTGCATTGGAGGGAAGATAAACTACAGGAGACAAAACAGATGAAGGAGAGGAAGGATGATATAACATATGAGCAAGTGGCACTGGGGCAGAATTAATACAGCGTTGCTAAATATATGTTTTGGATGGGTTTCATTTTTATCTTTGGGCTAAGATAAGGGCTGGCACAGCTGATAGGAAAGGAGTTTTCTCACCCCTCCCTAAACTTTTACATTCCTCTGAAGCAGCTGCAAAAATAACTGCTTGTGCTACCTAAGCTGCATCAAACATGCACCCAGAGGTAGGCTTCAGTAGTACCTGCTGTAAAGAAACATGCTGTCAGAGGCTTTTAGTGATGATCTTGGCTTATTGGAGGATAAACACATTCTCTTGCAAAAATAACTGAATTAGAAAGGTCATCTTTCAGAAATAAATTCTATTACATCTCTTCCCTTCTTAATAGCATCTGATGCTGAAGGGCTCTCCTGTCCAGGCAGTCATACGTGCAAGCAGATGGGGTAGGAGCTAAGGACACTTAGACCATGTTCTGTTTGGTGCTGGTTTGGGGAGTTTAGGGTCAGCATTACCACCTAACATTTATGGCTGGGTTTGTTTGGTATTTTTTTGTGGCACAGTGTATAATGTTATTCCTCATCTCAGTGTCAAATCCATCTCCTCTGCTTGCCCCAGCAGAGTGCTAGTTGCTAGTTTTAAGCTGTGGTGGAGCTTACCTGAGTACTTGTTGCTAAAAGAGAAGACATACTCTCAAATCCCCTTTCTAATACTGCTGCTCAGCCCTCACTCCTCCCCCTGGGCTTTTAATCCAGGGAGGTAGTGAAAGGGAAGGTAGTGGCTTCCTCACAACTGCCTGAGACCACCATTGCCCATCCTTGGGGCAAGGAGAGGACAAACCCACTAGAGATGAGCTACACGAGCATCCCCTTCCATGCCTGTGGGAGGCATGGGACTGGCCATTGCTCCTCATCCTGGGGCTGGATCAAGTGCTCCAGCACATGAGGTCAGAGAGACAGTAACTCCATGAGCAGAGGGAAGGTTTTTCTTACTGCCCCATGTCAAAATTCCTGCATCTACAGGCTGCCTCTGGAGAGACCTGAGAGGCTTAAAAGTTACCTACTACATAGCAAATGATGTTCTGTCTTTGTCTCTATCTCTCAAGGCTTTTGAGGAGGCTTAACAAGCCCCTGGGGACTGAAACAATAATATCTCTGTATCTAATGCTTACTGTAAGCAAAGGATGGATTACAAAATAGACTGTTTATTTTTAATTATTAATGTGTTTGAGCTAGCAGACCTTTGCAGAGTTACACGTTGTTTGTCATGGATGGGAAGGAGATGAACTATTCAGCAATGGTATTAAAACCAATAACTATTCATTCTTTTTGTTTTTTTTTTTTATTTCCCCCAAGTGTATTCAAAGCATCTGCTGGGATAAGGTCAGACAGGGTTGTCCTGAAACAATGGATGACAGAAATCAGAGGTTTCTTCCTAGTTGACTGATAAACCTCTTTGCTTTGCTGTTCCTCAGTTTCCCAATTAATGAATTAGTATATTATAATTCTATAATGGAGCTGGAAGAATAAAGGGCAAGTTTCAAAGTGCAGCTTCTTGTGCTCCCAGGAAAGAGACAGCAGTATTGCAGTGCTATAGGTGACAAAATCAAATGCTGCTGGTCAAAAGCTTGCTCTCAAAGACACTTGCTGAAGTTGTTTAACACTTCTCTGTCGTGCCTTCCCCAGCCTGGGTGTAACATATACCAGGGATATACCATGGCAGCCTTGGCAAAGAGAGGTCAGTGCCCTGACTCTTGGCACAGAGTGACCTGACTGTTGGCACAGCTCGGGGACAGTTTCTTGCAGGTACAAAAAGGCTGTACCCTGACCTCTTTGCAAGCCCCAGTAAAGCCTGAACATGCTTTTTGTGCCCCTGGCACACATGCTGCAAAGCTGCAGAGCCTGGCTCCAGCAAAGCCCCCCTGCTATGGGACAGGCCCAGCACTGCCCTGCTCTCCTCTCCCCTAGGATGCTCCAGGGAAAAGGCCTCCTTGGACTATTTACAGCTCTCCCCTTGCACTCACTGCACAAGAGGAATTATCTGCCTGCAATAGCCCTCGGCTAATCCCTAAATTGCATCTATACAGCAGAGCTTAGTTTATTTTCATTTCATCTGGTACTTTGAAGCACTGTGGGGAATAAAATGGACATGCAAAGTGGTGCTTTAATTTTCAAGGGCAGTAAAGTGTTTTTATTTTTAGAATGCTCTTATTGAGGAAAGAATCTCTGGCAGGTCTTATCTGGTGGCTAATAATAGTGACCTGGCATGCCCTGAGCGGTGCCGGCACTGCTGCCCTGCCCTTCTCACATCATCTGCTTGTGCCCTTTGCTTCAGATCAGCTCATTAGAGCCTCCAAAATTACAGAGCCCAATAATGTAATGACAAGGTTTGCCCATCATTGTTACCTCCTTGTTCTCTCTGTTGTAATGCTCACAATTAGAGAGCACAAATATTTACTGTAAGCAGGTTTTCTGTGCAGTCTGTAGAAAACCCTCTGTATGGCACTGTTTTTAATATCACATTAGGAAATACTGAGAAGGGGTAGCTCTTGGCCAGAGAACCCTTTTAGATATAGAAACATCCAACTGACAGCTTTCAGGCAGTTTCTGCTGTTAACTTCAATATAAGCCTTGCTTCCTAAGAGCTTTTTTGGGTTTTGTATAGTCTGTTCATAGCTAAAAAATTGATCAAGTGCTGAATTTATTCACATTACTCTTAAGTTGGTGCAATTTCCCCAGGGACAGTGGTGCTACTCCCAGTTTGTGGTTATTATTTGTCCCTCTACGCTGGAGATAAGCAGCAGCATCTCAGTGCACCACATGCATGTTATAAAACTCCATATTGAAGTTTGTATCTTTTCTAAGACCAGAATTTGCTCTTGCAGTACAGCAGTGTTCCTGCAGCTTGTCATCAAACCAAGAAGCGTGCTTGAGAAAGTATAAATAGAAATTCACGTTAGTAATGCAAATCCTGCAGTCCTATTTTGGGCAGGGAAAATCCCTATATCGTTTTTTAAAAGAAGTGTGATAGTCTAGTTTTAAGACTAGATTTATTAGGGATGTAATCAAGGACTGTGTTACAGTGCGGGTTCTCCTCTGCTATTTAAATACATCTGTTTCTAATTGATCTAGGGTTTACATGCTATAAATCCTTGCAAATTAGCTTTGGCTATGACCTCCTCCAGTAACTCATTCTGTTTTATTTACTTGAGCGATTTTTGCAGATAAGTCACCTCTCTTCTGTCTTCCCTAAGTCCACTGGGAAAAGAATAAAGTGAAGAGACAAAACCCAAGTTTAAGATATTTCACCCCCTCATCTTTTGTTGTTGAGGTTTTTTTGCCCCCTCAAGAGTTGCTTTTTGCTTATAAATCAGTGTCCTATATTGAGTGTGTGAGTCTTGCTATGCCTCTTGGTGACTCTGCAACGCTCTCCTCCTAATAGTTGGTGAACACCTGCTGACAGGGCACAAAGTAGCAGTAAAAATACTCAACAGACAGAAAATTCGCAGCCTGGATGTGGTTGGGAAGATCAAACGAGAAATCCAAAACCTGAAGCTCTTCCGACACCCTCATATCATCAAACTGTGAGTACCTTTCCTGCCAGTTCTTCAGCTTACTCCTCCATCTGCAAAGACTTCACAAACACAGTTCACTTGGTTTCAGGAGATGGCTTAGAGTAGTAGAAAATAGTAGGTATGTGGTCAAGTTTTTGCATATTAGAGCCAAACATTGCTTTTGGAGAGTCTGCCAGTAGCTTACTCTAGTTGACACTCTCAGAAATGATGGAAGATGTTTCATTCCATTGGGAACCTCAATTATTCTAACAGCCAGCAGACTGATGTGTCAAGTTTTGCTCAAGCTGTCCTCTCTGCCATGCAGAGGCCATTATAAAGAGGGTCTGGATTTCCCTCCATTGGGATACTGTTAGGAGATTTTAGGAGATCTTATAGCAGTTTTCCAGTACCTAAAGGGAGATTATAGGACAGAAGGGGAGAGACTTTTTAGGAGGTCAGACTGTGATAGGACAAGGGGGAATGGATAGAAACTGAAGGAGGGGAAATTTAGATTGGAGGTTAGAAGGAAGTTCTTTACCCAGAGAGTGGTTAGGCACGGGCACAGGTTGCCCAGAGAGGTTGTGGATGCTCCATCCTTGGCAGTGTTCAAGGCCAGGCTGGATGTGGCCCTGGGTGACCTGGGCTAGTGATTGGCATCCCTGCTCAGTGCGGGGAGGTTGGAACTAGATGATCTTTAGGGTCCCTTCCAACCTGCCCATTCTATGATTCTATGATTTTTGTGATGACTCTCTTTTTAGGCTTCCTGTCTCCAGACTTGAAGCTGCTGAGCTTTGTGCCTGAGGAATTGCAGCATGATCAGGCTTCTAAAGTGAAGCCTTGGCCTGAAGTCAATAGGATTTATGTTTTAATGGCCTGATTATCCAGAGCTTAAAGAACCATTTTTTTAATAATTTATTATTCAGACATAAGTTTTCAAAGTTGCCACTCTGATGAACCTGAATTTAAGCTGTAAATCAGCACCTGTGCTCCAGCCTGTGGGATTCCTTCTCAATCCCCAGTTTGTGCAGCCAGTCCACATTAATGAGGCACTTGATAATATCTTTGGCATTTCTATAAAAGAAAGCTGTTGAATGATAACTGCAAGGAGAAGTTGACATTTAGGTCAGCCTTGAAACTGGCATGAGATATAGCAAATACCTGGGACTTAGAGGCAAGGGAAAACAAATTCTCTCTACAGTTAAATAACTAACCGTGCAGCAACTGTTGACTTTAGAGTAACTTTGCAGTTTCATGGGTTTATGGCAGAACAGATTGGTATTATTTCATGAAAAAGCCAACAAGAGTCCTCAGCTGTGTACCCAGCATCCTGCAAGTTTAGTCCTGTTCACGCATTTGTCAAAGTATTAAAGCCTAAAAATTAAACCCAGTTGAACAGTGTCCCGTGGTGTATACTGCAATCATGAAATACAATGATAAAGGAAAGAGGTGAGGAGGAGACTCTGGTACATAAACCTCCTCTTTCAATAGCTTTTACATGTATATAAAAGGAATAGCAGTGCAATTAACCATAACTTCAATGTGTGGATTCAAAGCACTTCAGAAAAATGAGATTGATCCTGTTGACCTTTATGGGACTATCACCTGTTCACTTGCTGATCTCTGGGAATTGTTTGAAATCTGTTTGTTTCAAATGACAACGCACGGAAAGTCAGTTATAAAAAAAAAAACAACAAAGCAAACAATAATATATCTGAAATAAGACAGAGGATGGTCTCAGCTGCTGCTGCTATGAGCTCCTGTGGCTGTGTTGACCTCAGATGATCACTGGCAGTTTGTGCCAGCTGGGACACTGAAATCCCTTTGCAGTGCTCAGGGATTGTTTTGAATGAAAACTGAGAATAAATTCTCAAGTCAAGAGTGATTCTCATTTTTTTTCTTGATTTTTCAAATGTACAAGGATTTAATACTTGAAAACTAACCTTTTGGGGTGCTCATCTTTGTTTCTGTATCTTTTCAAAAGAAGCTCCCTCTAGTGTCTCAAGTTCTTTATCTTCTTTATTCTTGAAACGAGAGAAACCCAACATAACCCCTCCCTGCCCCCAGCTAATGAAGCCTTCATTTCTAAAGCTGTCCTTGCAGTTCTTCACCAAAATGGACATTTGAAAGTCAGGACAGCCCTAAATGTCATATGAGATTTCAGAGGATTATTTAAAAGCTTGAAGGAAAAGTGTAGGTCTGGGAAAGAAATCCTTTCATAGACAAATGAAAGTTTATACTTGAAATATAGAATCATAGAATNATGACTTCTCAGAAGTGGAAAGCAATTCTAAATGCAAGCCCCCCCAAAAAAGCATATTTCAAAGGTTGATGTGAAACTAGTAATCTGTTTAAAACCTTCCCCTGCTCTTCTTAATTGTTTGTCTTTCCTGAACCTCCTTGTGTTTTTGAAGGTACCAGGTCATCAGCACGCCAACAGACTTCTTCATGGTGATGGAATACGTATCCGGTGGTGAATTATTTGATTACATCTGTAAGCATGGACGTGTAAGTGCCAGTACTGTGTCAGCCCAAACACTTGTGTGGGAAGAGGATGGTGTTGAGAAGCAACACGACTGCTAAAGGGAACACAGTTAAGGTTAAGGCCCAAAATAGAAGTTGCTTCACAGCAATCCCATCTGGAGTGTCTCGTACCCAGCTTGTACCAAAGTTGTGTGTGCTGTTTATTACAATGCTCTCTGATGTAGTTTGATAGGCAAGCCAAAATATCCAAGGTAACATGTTGCTTAGTGCAAGTGTTTGGAAAACTAGCCTGTTTTTATGATTCTGAGCTATAGGTTGCCTGTTGAACCCCCGCCACAGTTCAGCAAGCAGATTTATGGTATCGCAGGGGAAGACCACTTGGTGTGGTCTCCATCCCAGTCTTTTACCTCCCCCAGACTGCCCCTTGGCTCCAGTCAGGTTTTTTGAAGTCTTTTTAAGGATATGGCTTATCTGAACAGCATTTTCAAATGCTAGTACTCCTGCTGGGTATAAATCACCTGAGGCATAGGTTGGGCCCATAAAATGTGATATTTTGACTACAAAGACAATAACCAGTGTCTGTGCCTTGGACACCCTCATAGGTAGGGAGCAATTGCAGGGCAAGGAGATAAAAATGACCTGAAGTGGACATCCAGAATAAGGATCAGCCCATTGTTTACTCTCTGTACTACAAAAATCAATACACTTACAATAAATTGATTTAGATAAATGCACTGGGCGATGGAGGTGATTCTATTTACTTTTCTATGTACAGTTCTGATTTCCAGCACATCTTACCCATCTGAATCTTTTCAGTGGCTCATTTGGATCCTTTCTGAACTTTTACATTCAGAGACTGTTTTTCATGAAGAGAGAGTTTAGGAATTCATCAGTAAAAGTAATCAGTGCCCTCATCATTTTAAATCTAATTTCTCTAATCACAGTATGGCTAATTAAAATCTTCCCAATATTCTACCTGTAGCTTTTTTTTTTCCTTCCAAAGGCATCTCTCCATGACGGAATTTCCTCTGCAGTGTTTAGTCCAGCCTCGATCTGCATGTGCTGTATATTGGAACTGGTCCTGTTGGGACAGCAGGCCATTGCCTCCAAGGTGCCATCAGTTAGTTCTTCTTGATAGCTCAGCTAAATTTAGGTTTCCCAATTCATCTTTGGTTCCTAGGTGCCATCAGTTAGTTCTTCTTGATAGCTCAGCTAAATTTAGGTTTCCCAATTCATCTTTGGACTGTACTATTTGCAAACACTAGCACGTTATAAAATGCAAGGGAAGGGAAATCTGCTTTATTTGCTGCTTCTGGTCCCAGGCACGCTGTGATTTTCTCTCTATGCCTTGGAATATTTTGGCTGCTTGCTAAGTCAAACCTTCCTTTGGCAGCTCCTCCATGCAGACCAACCTTCAGGACTGTTTCCCTTTGCCTCCATAGGTTGAAGAGGCAGAAGCTCGACGCCTTTTCCAGCAGATTCTCTCCGCGGTGGATTACTGCCATAGACACATGGTTGTCCACCGAGACCTGAAACCAGAGAACGTGCTGCTGGATGCACACATGAATGCAAAGATAGCTGATTTTGGTATGTGACCCCAGTAGCATTCCAGAAATGCAGCCAGCTCCAAGGCACTTGCTGGAGCGTGTCCGTGGAGCACTCCTTGCAAAACCCAGAGCCTGTTTTCCTAACCACTTCACCTGAAAAGCTCACAGCCTTTCTGCAGGAGCAGGGATTCCTTATTGTGGGCTGCTTCTGTGCTGGCTTTAAGAATGGAGCAGCAAAAGCATTTGCAAATCTTCACTAGGTTTTAGTGTAATTGCCTAATGTAAAGGTTTAGCTAATTTATGTTTCAGACAGACTCGGTGCAGTTAATTGCAGGGTGAGCTGTGGGTGTTCTCTGTGCACTTGGCCACGTGCTCTTGGCCTCGCTTCATTTTACAAATGAGCAGTAACAGGAGTCTTTAAGTGGCATTACTGATTGAAATGCATTGAAACAACTCAGCTACCTAGTGACTCCTTTCCAGCAGTGATAACTTCCTAACTTTACATTCCCACCCAATTCCCATATAAAGTGCTTTGGGATGAATTATGTCTCTTTTCCTTTGTGCTCTGGGACTTGCAACTTAGAGAAGCAAAATTAACCTGGAGTGAATTTTTCTTTGTTGGATGTGAAAATAATAACAACAGAGCTGTCCCTGTCCATGACAAGGGGTTGGAACTAGATGGTCTTTAAGATCCCTTCCAACCCAAACCATTGTGATTCTATGATTCTGTGAACAACAACAATATAATGATAATAATATGCAAATCAGCTCAAAGGAGCCTATCTATAATGTCAACAGTTTCCCCTCCAAATTTCCCCTTCCACTTGCTCTACCTCTCCTGTGTGTGATGTTTGCTGTGTTCACATCAATATGTAGTAAACATCTTGCCTTTAGGGTTGTCCAACATGATGTCAGATGGTGAATTTCTACGCACCAGCTGTGGTTCCCCAAACTATGCAGCCCCTGAAGTCATCTCTGGAAGGTAGGACATTCTACTTCTAAACAAAGCCTGTGTGAGCACATGGTCTTTAAGTTTGTTCTTGGGATTGGAAGCAGCTTTGCACATCTAGGAAAAGCAGCTGAATCCTTCTAGTCTGTATTTTATGTTAGGGTGAACCTGCTGGCAAAAATCTGAAAGTTTTCTTGGTTCAATAGCTGTTATAGCAAACCATGTTTTGCTCAAGGTGTTTACTTTGGAGGAGTTATTAATAGGAGATGTTGACTGTCTATATTGTTAACTAAAGAGGGTGAAAATTACTTTTTGGATGCAAATACTGAGGTTTTAGGTAGAAATACTTTTCCTGGCCCACCCCCTTCCCTTCTGCTCACCTAGCATATAAAACACAGCATTCATGAGGAAAACCATTCACTAACAGGAAGATCTTTAATCACTTCCTACACTTTTGTATTGAAAATACTTGTCTTCTGGTTCCTTAAGCCAGGGGTTTGTTTGTGAGATAAGGTTCAACTGTCATAACTTGGTTTGGAATCGATGAACTGAACTGACAAACATCCAGAGTGGTTGCATCTCTCAGCGTGCACATCTGTCCAACACATGGTGTGTTGAACAGACTCTGCAAGGCTGAATTGGGCTTTACCATGTTGATACAGAAGTGCTACCTCCTGTATTTTACTGTCAGCAATCTAAATTACATAGGATGTACTTATTTCCCTCTCTCTCTCTGCAATAGCAAGGATTCAAATACAGGTTTTCAAATGTTCTCTCTATGGTCCTTCAAACTGCCCATCTCATCATCTGCCTTGGATGTTTGAATCATCCTTTCCATGATCCTTGGTTTTCCTAGTCCAGCATATTTTTGCCTCTAACTGTAGCTTTTAAAGCCAACGTTTTGTTCTCAGTGTTTTTGCTGTGATTATGGTTATTTTATCCCTGTTTACACCAGTGCAAGTATTGGCACAGTATCCTAGGAATTAAACCAGCATCCAAAATGCCTGTTGTGACTACAGCTCTACATGTGAAAGCAAGTAAATCCTCATTTGTCAAGAGGGGAACAAAGGCAGAAATTCTACCATGATTCAAAAAAAAAAAAGTAATATTATTTCCACATCCTTCTCAGTAAAGGCTAGAAGCACATTTTTTTTCAGTTTGTATTGGAGACAAGGCCTGTGGCAGATTAACAAGTGATAGGACAAGAATAAATGGCTTCAAGCACTGCCAGGGGAGGTTTAGGTTGGACACTAGGAAAAATTCCTTCACAGAAGGGGTTGTCAAGCCCTGGCACAGGCTGACCAGGGCAGGGATGGAGTCACCATCCCTGGAAGGGTTTAAAAGACGTGTAGATGTGCTGCTGAGGGACATGGTTTAGTGGTAACCTGGCAGTACTAACAGTTGGACTTGATGATCTTCAAGGTCTTTTCCAACCGGTATGATTCAGTGATTCTGTGATTTAGCCCCTGTGTGCAGAGCCTGATTGTTCCAACTTTACAGGAAAACAAAACCAAGCCCTACACCTTGCACTTTCCCCAGCTACTTCTGCAGCCCTACTGTGCCTCAGTACCACTTGGAGTAGCAGTGATGCTTGAGTTTTAGAGGCCTGATCAACATGCCAAGCTGTCAGGCAGGTTTGGTTGAGGGCATCCCCATGAGCAGTCCTGGAATGGGTTGCAGCTCTGCTCCCAGGGTCCCCAGCTTGCTGAGTGACACTGTTCTCCTGCCATTGCCTTCACACAGGCTGTATGCTGGCCCAGAGGTGGATATCTGGAGCTGTGGTGTTATCCTCTATGCCCTTCTCTGTGGCACTCTGCCTTTTGATGATGAGCACGTCCCCACCCTCTTCAAGAAGATCCGGGGAGGTGTGTTTTACATCCCAGAATACCTCAACCGCTCCGTTGCCACTCTCCTCATGCACATGCTGCAGGTTGACCCCCTCAAGCGAGCAACCATCAAGGACATCAGGTCAGCCTAGATGGGATGGGCTGGGCTGCCTGTGCTCAGTGGATGGGGGAGGCTCTGGCATACCAATAGCAGAGGATGGTGGCTGTCCTACAGGTCACCTGCTGGCAGGTGGGCAGGGTGGTTTACAGGAGTAGTCAGCTAACCCAACTGGATTTTGCTCCCAGGTGATTCAAGGAGCACTCTTACACCTTTCTGTGCTGATAGAGAGGTGGGTGCTGCTAGCAGAGGCTGATGATGAACAGGGTGATGATTTTATATCTATCAAATATGTATTTGTGTCTATCAAATATGTATTTATAAATATCTATCAAATATATATATGTGTTTTTATACATAAAATATATAAAATACTATTTTATTGCATTATAAAATAGCCTCATCCAGTAATCCTTGCTTTATCATGCAATAATCCTTAGCAGTTTCCCACTATTTTATTTCAAGACCACCTCCCTCTGGGTACCAATTTAGAATAAGAGGGTAATCATGGAGTTTACTATCTATCCAATAAAAAAGGAGGAGAAACACAAGAATTACCAACTTCATCTGTAAATATTAGATACGGTTTAAAATGCAAGAAAACGATTCATTTTCACATAGAGTGTAATTTTCATGCCTAGTCAATGAGTGCAGTGCCCAGGAACCTTTTATCTGTGTCCACCAGTGTGGAAATTCAAGGTAAAAGTGTCTGCAGAGGTCATTAAAAGTTCATGGCTGGTAGTAGAACTTCACAGTTCTCACAATCTGAGCCATTGTAGAAACGTTTTGTAGAACTGGAGCCCAGTAAGCATTTTCTGAATTTTACAGGAGTCATTACATCTAGCTGGTGTGCTAAGCATACAAATAAATGTTACTAGCACTCTCAGGAGTTCTCAGGTTTTTAATGCATTTGCAATGGGTGCCCTTAATTCTACGCTTCAAGTAAAACCAAGTAAAATGCCTTTTTTATGTCTTAAGTCCTTAAGATCAGAGGAGTTAATTACATGTTAGAGCAGCAGCACATGTGGTGAGATTACAGTTGATGTGTAGAACCTATAGACAAGGCTCTCAATGGCATTTAGCCACTTGATTATTATCATTGGCTTCATTGTAAGTTGCTGAGATTTTCAGTGGTGCCCATGAGGGGAAACAGGCAACAGGCACAGACTGGCATGCAGGAAGCTCTATCTGAACACAAGGAAAAACAACTCTGAGGGTACAAGAGATTGAAGCAGGGTGCCCAGAGACGTTGTGGAATCTCCATCTCTGAAGAACTTCCAAATCCACCAGAACACAATCCTGGGCAACCTCCTCTTGGTGACCCTGCTTTAGCAGGAGGGTTGGACTAGATGATCTCCAGAGGTCCCTTCCAGCTCCTTCTATTCTATGATTCTTTAGTAATTAAGTACCTGGATAGCTTTGGTGCTTTGTATCTCTTCAGATTTATAGTAACCAAAAAGTGTGAGTATCTCCTAAGTGTTGAGGTCTCACTTCAAAGCCCAGTGAGCAAGCAGCCATGCTTGCAAAGTGCCGTCACTGTTGCAATACTTGGGGGGACTGTGCAGGGCTGGGCTGAGCTGCCCATTCTGCAGCTGAAGATTAGTCTTAGGTAGACCAAGCGCAGGACTGGTGGCAGTGGGTGCCCTAGCTTGTCTTGCACAGAGCTCACAGCAGCTCCTTTCTGTCTTTCCTCAGGGAGCATGAGTGGTTTAAGGAGGAGCTGCCCAGTTACCTATTCCCAGAGGACCCTTCTTACGATGCCACTGTCATCGATGACGACGCTGTCCGGGAAGTGTGTGAGAAGTTTGAATGCACAGAGTCGGAGGTGATGAACAGCCTGTACAGCGGTGACCCTCAGGACCAGCTGGCTGTGGCTTACCATCTTGTCATTGACAACAGGAGGATCATGAACCAAGCCAGTGAGTTCTACCTTGCCTCCAGCCCTCCCACCGGCTCCTTCATGGATGACAGTGCCATGCACATCCCTCCCGGGGTGAAGCCTCACCCGGAGCGGATGCCGCCGTTGATAGCGGACAGCCCCAAAGCACGATGTCCTTTGGATGCCCTCAACACCACCAAGCCAAAGCCCTTGACTGTCAAAAAGGCCAAGTGGCACCTGGGAATTCGCAGCCAGAGCAAACCCTATGACATTATGGCGGAGGTGTACCGTGCTATGAAACAGCTGGACTTCGAGTGGAAGGTAGGGAGTGCTGGTGCTTTGGGGTGGTTTCCCAAGGGTCTTTTTCTCCTGAGTTGAGTTGCTCAGGGAGGTTAGTAAGTGGTTACAACCTCACCTGTTTCCAGATAGATGTCCATACCTTGCGATCATCCCTGTTAATTCTCATTATTACAAACACACTGGATTAAAGTGCTAGCTGTGGTTCAGTAGCTGTGGTGTTTATTTATGGTGTGAAATAAAGAGGGTTTTTTCCCCGAATACTCTAAGCCTCTGGCTGGAAGGATGATTCTGCCTTGTTTAGCTGCAGGGTTAAGAGGAGCCAGTCACATTTCTAATTTTAGTGGCTAATTCCTTGCGAGGTCATCTTGAGTGCTCCTGAGCAAAGTAACTCTCATTATTTCTGCTTGGGTCCTAGCAGTCCTGTGTGCTGAAATGGCATGAGACATGCATTAGAGTGTCCAGAGAAGGGCAACGAGGCTAGTGAGGGGTCTAGAGAATAAGTCTTGTGAGGAGTGGCTGAGGGAACTAGGGTGGTTTAGTCTAGAGAAGAGGAGCTCAGGGGAGACCTTATCACTCTCTACAGTCACCTAAAAGGAGGTTGGAGTGAGATGGGGTAGGTCTCTTCTCCAGGGTTAACAGTGAGAGGAGAAGAGGAAATGGCCTCAAGTTGCGCCAGGGGAGGTTTAGATAGGATGTCAGGAGGAATTTCTTCACTGAAAGGGTTGTTAAGTATTGGCACAGGCTATCTAGGGAGATGGTGGAGTCACTGTCTCTGGAGGTGTTTAAGAAATGTACAGATGCTCTATTTAGGGACATGGTTTAGTTGCAGGGTATTGATAGGTAGGTGGTTGGACTTGATGATCTTAGAGGTCTCTTCCAACCTTAATGGTTCTGTGATTCTTGAAAGATGGAGAGGTGAGGGGTGGGGAGATGTTGAGGGCAGGAGTTCCTGCTGTTGATGTGGTTGCGTTTTCCTCGATGGACCTGGAGTGATGTGCATGGACCAGATGTTCTTTCAGACACTTACTGCTTCCCTGGTTTAGGGCTCAGCTTCTTGAAGCTTGATGTAAACCCAGATAGCATTTTAGTTGACGGTTCTCAGTTCAGGTATTTCTTCAGAGCTACCCAGCATTCAGTCACCATCTTCTTCAATATCCGATTAATAAATCCCTAAGTTAGCCCTTAGTATTTTCTGCTAAGCCTGATTCCCTAAATCTTGGTGTAGTCACTGAGGTGAACTCCTCTGACTCGTGACCCTTTTGCAACAGCCTCAGGTGAGCACTGGCAACAAGGTAAGGAGAATTTCAGCCCAGATCTTCATCACCAGAGGAGATACCCTTCTTGTGCCAGGTCCCAGGTGAATGTCACTCTGCTGCTTCTTCAAAGCCTCCTGTCTCCTCCATATCTGTGATAATATTGCAGATTTAAAGCCAAGTAGCACCCAGAAACCTCATTTCACTGCACCAGCCAGGAGATGGACTGTCTCCAGGCTGCCTACACCAGCCAGACATTTGCTAGCTGCATGGTTTTACAGAGAATGAACCAACCTGATGTATTTCTGGTACAGCTTCACAAATCACGTCAGCCCAACGTCTTCATGTAGGCAGTGGAGCTTATTTTGTACAAGGAGGTTTCACAATAGTCTTTCCTACCCTAAGAATAACTTCTAGATGTGACTTTTCATCAAAAGAGCTTTCCCATCTGATGCAGTTGCTTCATAAATATAGCACAGAGAAAAGACCTCCCTGCAAATGAGATGCAGCAGATTGTGGGGTGGGAAGCGGCAAGAGAATATCCACAGCTCAAGGCTGATTCACAAACACTGGCTTGAGCTGCACTGATGGGAGAGGTTACTCTCCCCAGCTTATGCCCTGGGGCATGGTCCTCATGCATGGGTCCATGACTGGAAATTTTGGCTCATATGGCCATTGCTGGTAACAGAGGAGCAAACATCAGTTTGGTGCTTGGCAGATGGATCATGGCAGCTTTGTCTGCTAGCAGCTGGTGAGTCAAAGCTCTAAGAAGCATTTTTAAAGATTGGAGGAAACAGGATATGAAGCTGTTTGCTTTTTTTTTATAGACATTGTTCTTTCTAGAAACTTTTTTCTGAGAGGATGTTTTGCTAGTACTTAGGGGGAAAAAAAGGGGGAAGATATCTTCTTGCTACCTTGAATCTTACTCCTGATAGCAAGTTTCTCATTGCAGGTGGTAAACTCCTACCATCTCCGAGTACGCCGCAAGAACCCAGTGACGGGCAATTACGTCAAGATGAGCCTGCAGCTCTACCAGGTTGACAACCGCAGCTATCTCTTGGACTTCAAGAGCATCGATGGTAAGCAGGAAATGGCACAACACAAGATGTCAAACACAAGATGTCAAAGCTTGGAAATCTTTAAAAAAAAAAAAAAAGATAAAACCTCAAATAATTCTTTGTATTTCAAAGTGCTTATGGAGCTGTTTGAAGTCAACAAAAGCCCTTTTGACCCATTTGTCTCTGCTGATATTACTTTTTCCTTAGCAAACATGCATGGCAGATGCCAGTCAAATGCTACTCTTCTTGTTTGTTTGTTTGGGGTTTTGTTTGTTTGTTTGATTTTGTTGTTGTTTTCCTATTCAAGATGAGACAATGGAGCAGAGATCTGGCTCGTCCACACCTCAGCGCTCCTGCTCTGCTGCTGGCTTGCACCGGCCAAGGCTGAGCATCGATGCTGCCGCAGCCACCGAGTGCCAGTCACTGATGAGCTCTCTGAGTGGCTCCTTCGTTGGCAGCATCCCCTCAGCAACACCACGCCTGGGGAGCCACACCATGGACTTCTTTGAGATGTGTGCCAGCCTCATCATGGCCCTGGCTCGCTGATGGGCGGCACTGAGGCAGCGGTCCCTCCGCACACGGTATTGCACTGTGAGGATCTGGTCCTTGTTTCTTCTGTTTTGTTCCTTCTCCTCCTCTTCTGGCCCTCACCACTCTACAGCCTGTGACACAGAGCCAGTTCCAGACCCAGAGCATACTTTCCTCTAAGGCACTGAGGAAATTAAGAATAATTTCATTTCATTTGTTATACCGTGGTGAAATGTATCCAATATACATTTTTCCCCCTCTAGTGAACTGAATGGGAAATGTTGGCATGGCTGTAAATTAGCAAATGCATCACAGAGTTTTTGGGAAACACCTTCCCCATGGTTCATCCTGAGTTGCTGGAGCCATGGCCAAGCTTTCTGTGATGCAGGTAGCAGGCAGTGAGGTTGATGTTGAATCCCTTTTGCTGTGTGGAGCAGGGGCAGGATGAGCTGTGCTAAGTCAGAGGGGTTAACCAGGAGCTACATAAAATGGAGCAAAGGGGTAATGAAGTAGCTCTGCAGCATTCTCAACTGGGTGCCAGTGGGTCTGCAAGCTTCTGGTAACATTTTCCTCCTAAAACTAGCAACTGCTGAGATGCTTCTGCACTAGTACAATATGCCCTCCGTCCCCTCTGTTGCTTTTTCCCCTTGCTAAGGATGGGCAGGGAAGGTGGGACATGCAAAGGTCCTGTTGCAAACATGCCATGCAAAGCCTTCCCACCTTAAGTCTTTGCAGAGAGAGTGTCCCATAAGATGCTTTATATCCTCCTCCTGAGAGCCCTGAACAGCACTGACCTGTTCACCACGCCAGAAGCATCACACAGCTCCGAAGCATTGACCTCTCACCTTTCCCTTAGGAAGCCTTGGCCTGTTGTCACCACCCTAAAACTGCTGCCAAATCTGCCTTCCCTGGTCACAGCCTGGAGACTCACTTGTCACACCAAAGGGTTCTCCTGTCCCACTGCTGCCCACCAGACTGTGACCTTCACCGCTCCGCTGACAAGGCAGGGATATCTGCATTCAGAGTATTACTGCTTCTTTACTACTGGCTATCTGAAGGATAGGATTTTCTTTTTTTAAGACAAACTACAGGGATTTTTAAGGTTCAATTCTTGTTATTCAAGGGGTAAACTCTAATGCATGTGTGACTTCTTTAAAAGAGTTACTATTTTTGATTACCTTGGCTTCATCTAATGAGCAGTGTTGGCATCTGCTTGGCTCTGCTCTGGTGTTTAATTCCATTTACCTGATTGCAAAGGAACATAATAGTCAATCAGTCAAGGAACAAATGCACAAATGCTTTATGAAAACTTTGCCAAAAAAATCCTGGGTTTTTTTTTTTTCCTCTGTTTTGTTTTGAGAAACAAAGCAAAGGAGAAATTTTGCTGGTCCCAGGTATGTGTTCTCTAAAAAAAAAAAAAAAAGAAATGTAATCCATCTTTTTGATAGCTTCTTATGACCTACTGAGGTTTTTTGCTATTTTTTTTTGTATGGTTGCACTTTAATTTATACTTTCTTCAAGTTTCTATGAGAAGCAAGGAAAAGAATGACACATTCAAGCCTTTTGTACTAATCATTTTAGTTATTGAAGATAAATATGGGATATTTTTGCCACCTACTGGCAGTTAAATGGACATTTTCAGCTTGAAAAAAAAGTCCCTGTTTTTTTTAAAAACACAAAATTGCCTTACTTTTGTTACAGGTTAATGCTTGGATTCTCACTAGGGTGACTTTAGAGCTCCAATTTTTCCAGAAGTCGCACAAAGTAGAAAGCTTCCAAAACAAAACAATCAGTTTTGCTGTGAAGGTCTTGTATGCTGCATCCAACACAGCAGTGCTTGGATTGTAAAGCCAACAGCAGAACTGTTTTGTTTTTAAAGGAAATACTGGAAATATTTGTAGTACTCCTAGGTTTTGTAATGAGCTTTTTATTATCTTTATCATTATGAAATAAATACTCTGGGGTGCAGGATTGCTTTGGTGCCTGGTGGCTGTCATTGGATGATGTGCATCTCCTGTCCTCTGGTGTGAGTCCTGGCAAGGATGGAAAATCCAGACTCCTGCATGTGCAAATAAACCCACCCCAGAGCCAAAGCTGAGCAGCAACCCAGCTCTTTTAGCAGCTTTCAGATCAGTGCTGAGACATGAGCAAACAGCCCTAAATGGTTTTAGGTGTTGAAGGTAAGCAAGCCCCTTTGGAAAGGAGCAGGAGAGGGCAGCTGAGTGGCTGTAGGGACAGACATTAATTTCCATCCAAGAAACAGTTAGGACTGTTGATACCCTCACTGTGAAATGTGTTTGAAATGTAAAAGGCAATTTAAAGCATCCAGGGTGCTTGTCCTGGAAACACCTGTAGCTTGTGGATTAGATATAATCTGTGGTTCAGAAGTACTTAGATATACAGAGGTATTGCCTTAAAATGACACTTGTTCTCTGGGATTTACTACCCCATGGAACTAGGAGGACTAAACAGCAGCAAATGCCCTTGGGAGGAAATATTTGCTTCCTGGACGTGGGTGGGATTTCTAGATAGTAGATTTCTAGATAGTAGTCAGCATCTTCTCAGACCCATGCAAACATTAACTTACATGTGGATCTGCAAAACCCAGAAGGCAGTAAGAGTGCTCAGTTTTCCTTATGGTGAGACAGAAAGAGACGAAGCAACTTCCCTGCTCCATGTCAGCAGAAGCAGTGGAGTGAGGAGGACTGAGGGAAGTACATATGCCATGAACCCATAGGGTTAAACTGTTCAGTACAGCCTTAGCCAAATCCCCATTTTGAAGTATTCTGAGAAGTTCATCCAGGGAAGTGATGGAGTCACTGAAGGGATTTAAATCACCTGGAGAGATTTAAAAGATGTATAGATGTGTTGCTGAGGGATGTGGTTTAGTGGTGGACTTGGCAATGCTGCATTAACAGTTGGACTTGATGATCTTTAAGGGCTTTTCCAACCAAAATGATTCTATGATTTAAGTTTCACTACTGTTAATTTATTTTACCTTCAAATAGGCTGTTTTCTAGTTCCCAGCTGCAGATAAGCTGCTGCCCTCCAGTTGCATTTTCCAGAGGAAAAGGTTTAACTTTTACACTGTGGTCAGGGGTGTTTTTTTTGAGTTATGCTGGTACATGCACAAGCCTCGGGAAAAGCAGGGTAGATGTATTTGAACTACAGAAACTTGAATTACTCCAAGTGCAATTCTTCAGAAGCCACTGGACAGCAGTGCTTTGCAAGCCACAGACTCACTCAAACTTTGCTTCAGCCTGAGGGAGAGAGAGAGACAGAATGCAAAGGATGTAGAGTTCACTTAGGCTGTAGCATTAACCTGGGTGAGTTAAGTCACAAGTAGCTTGTACTAGTTTGCAAATATATATGTATATCCTATATATTGTGTATATATATATATATATATATAATGTAGGTAGTAGCCCTGTCATTGACCTCTGTTTCATTTGCCCAATGGGGTAGGTGTGTGCCCTGGAGACTTGCCCATTGCACACACTAATCCTAGCATGCAAGAAGACCTGGAGAAAGGGGATGATATTTTTACACCCTCTTCTAGGTAAAGCCCATGAGGAGCTTAGCTGACCCCATTGGACCCAGCATGGCCTCGTCCAGGGAAGGGAGGAGAGGCAGGACAACATCCTACCCTCCAACTCTCTGTGGCCAGAGCCCTGGTGCTGACAGGGTTTGGGGCAGTTCTGTTGTAAGAGGTCAGAGCTGAGCAGGTGAAGGCAGCAGGGTTTATTATTCTCTTAACGGGTCAGAAATGCATTTTCAGTGTGTGTGTGTGTCCAATTTAGAGTTTCATAAGGTGTAGAGAAGCACAGGGATACGTAGGGGCTGTATTGTAAAAAAAAAAAAAGAAGCAACTGGTTAGTATCTGTGGTATGTACATTTTTTTGTGTGTGATTAGAATGCAATTTGTACAGGAATAGGTAAGTTTGAACAAAAAGAACAACCATTCTGTCTACTGCTATTCATTTGACTTCTCTTTACCATCTTGTGTGTACCCATAGAGAAGGCAGAGAGAGACCAATGCACAGGACATGAAGTTGTGCCTTCAACATCCATTAGGACTGCTGGAAGTCAGAGTGTTATTTATTCCAGGAGGTGCACAAATGCCATGGTTTATGGAGAATGCCACCAGTGAGACATGCAGGCCATGTTTCTAATACTTGAAGTATCATTTGTTGTGCAGTTATTTGGCTTCACCCTTTCATTAGCTTAGAGGAGAGAGAAAGGGAGGAAGAATCACACATCCATCCCTTTGGATGAGCCAGATCCCTTCTCCAGCACCAGTATATGACTGGAAAATTTTAAGGTCTGTTTTTTTGGTGTGTGTTGTAGCTATCAGAGTCACCTTTCTTAAGGTCTTTCTTTGGTGTGGGCTTTCCATTTAGTGCTTTCCTTTGGCTTCCTTAGCCCTTCCAGGATGTATTCCTTTTTGTCATTCAGCAACAGCTTCCTGTAATTCTGCATTTCCAGTCTCCCTCTTGGCCATGGAGTTCAGGAGTCATTGGAAGTACCTCACTCCCCTGCCTGAGAGGTGAATTGGTTTTCAGAATCCCCACATTACACCTATTGACCAAACTTTGGCTTTTGCAGGGGGGCAAACCTGGTATGTTGTGTTTCTGATACACATCTGTGCTCCATTTGAGCATCAAAATTAGGAGAACTGGACAGTAAGTTAGAGTTCTAGCTGCAAAACATGAGTACACTTTGGAGGTTACAAAGAAGCCTGTTTTCAACAAAAGCCTTGAAATTCCTGCTGAAGCTGCCTTAAGTAGAAATCAAAGGTGACTTGTAAGACTCATTTCTCTGGTTTTGTTCACATTTGGAAAGAATAATTTATTTATCCTCATCTCACAAAGCTGTGAAGTAGGTACTGTAGGCATGGTAATATTTGTTCTTGTTGCTGAAAGCATGTTCTTGTGTCTTGTATGATGTTACATTCACACATTTTGTACCTCAAGGCATTTGTTGGGTTTTTTCCTTTTGGAATGCACAGCAAAACTGAATCCCAGGATAACTGTTGTGTCCATGGCCCAGTGTCTTTGGGCAGAGAAACTTCAGCTCTATACGAGAGATGAACCAGACTAGTCCATTGCAATCTTTTTGTTCATGCTGTAAGGAGTATTTATGATTTATGACCTTATGTATTTATGATTTTTTTTGTCTTTGTTAAAATACTGAACTTTAAAAAGCACTGAGTATCAGCATCCCTTTAAACTTATCATTAACATGAAGCTCAGGAAAAAAAAAAATCCAGAGCTCTATAAATACTCCATCTTTCTTGGTATTTTCTGTTTCATCAACTGATGGACTGGAGAAGGTTTTGTTTTCAAATTAATTGCTTTAGTAGTTTCTGGGGGCTAGCTGTTTTGGAAGGGCACAGAGCCTAGGTTCAGTTTTATCCTTTGTGCAAGTAACAGTGCATTAGATAATCACAACGAAGCCTTTTGCCTTCCATTTATGGTGTGGAAAGTGTTTCTTGGTGTACTGCACTGCATGTGATAGCTGTCTCCATGGTTGACATTTGCACTTTAATAAACTCAGAGATGAAAAGAGACAAAACTTAAAACTGCCTTATTGCACAGACCTCTCATTTTTTTGCAGGCTGGGGAGGGTTGGTGGAGTTTCCCTCTGGAGATGCTCCTGGCACATCCCAGTTAGGGAAGGATGGGGATGTTTTTTTCCTTTACTCACAGGATCAATTCTAAACAGTACCAAGGAATAAAAACCCACCACATAAACCATCTCCACAACTTCCATGGGTACAACTCACCTCAAAGGCTGTAGGTGAAGGACACAGCACACATCCCAGCCAGCTCTGCAGCCCAAGATGCACTTCAGCTTCCCCAACTCACCATCTCTGCTGGAGAAGTCCAAATATTTGGGCTGGCAAGTCTGCAAAGCTGCACATGCTTACAGGGGCTTGGCTTATTTATTTATTTATTTGGCTTGCAAGGATGGATGCAGGCCAACACACTTAATAGTAACCACATGGTAAAATAAATAAGAATGCCTGTATGGACTTAAAAGTCAATGTTAAATATTTGCTCTGTTTTTTTTTCTCTCTGACGTCTTTCTATGCCAGCTTTGAAATGGCCCTGTAGCAAACAGCACTTTCATTTTGCTCTGTTTTCTTAAGCCTGGAACATTTCATAATTGCTAATGAAACCATCTACATTTTTAGGGTATTTATGAGCAAACTGATCTGGGCTCTTAAAATGTGCTGGGGAAGGGCAGAAGCTGTACACTGCAGTCATATTTAAGCTTTCCCCCCACCAAAGCCATGTAAAAACCCAATCCACAGTTGTCTGCTTTTAAAAAAATCTATCCACTGGATACACCAAGGAGAGACCATGAGCAATTTATATTTTTCTTCCTCTATTTAGGAGCATTTTACTTAAAATAAGCAAATCACCCTCAAGGCCCACAGTGGAGAGTGGCCCAAACACAGGGGCAGCTGTTGGGTAACTGCCTGCTGCTGTGAGGCTGTGGGAGCCACAAGTCAGCCTTTACATAGCTGGGATGCCGAAGTTAGCTAACAAAAATAAAGCATGCAGTCAAAATTCTCTTTATTTGCTCTTTTAAAATGCTTTTTCTGAAAGAAATGAGTCAACTTTTCCACCAATTTATAGATTCAACCCAGCAAGAGTGACAGTACATACTCCTTGTCTCAATACATTTATCAAGCCAGCTCAAAATGTAGGTGGTTTCCTTTTTCAAGAGCAAATCTTTTGGGGAGTCCTTCAATTCTAGCACCTAAAGCAGTCAATATTGAGAGATGGAGCAACTGAACTGCACACTTCTATTGTGTTACAGCTATTTCAGAGCTGACCAACAAGGGACTCCAAAAAGTGAGAAATACAGAGAACAACTCTCACTGAGCTGATCAGTGAAGACATGCTCCAACTAGCAGACAAAACAAGGAAACATTTCTTGCACATTTAACAGTGTAAAAAGGAAAACTTTATTTACATTCACGTCATCACTCACTCCACCAGGGTTTGGTTTGACCAATGTGGGCTTTCACAGCTGCTGGAAGCACAGAAGAGACCTTCAGGGATGCTCCAGGGGAGGGCAGCTCTCAAAGATGTTAGTACTATCTGTATCAAAACAAAAAGTTGCACAGCAATGGGCACCTGGGCAATAGGAGGTTCATTTGTATCAATTATGCAGGAGCATGCAAGGAAATGATACTGCAGCAGGGGATTTGAGGGTGTGTTTTGGCAAGGCAATGCACACCCATGTTTGCAGCAGATGTGAATTAATGTGGCATATCTGAAGGCAAGTCAAGAAGCTCCAATTTATACAAGTCATGACTGGACAGGGCATTTATTTGTTCCTTTTAGCTGCAGTTGGACTGAAAAACCTGTATAACAGCAGAATAGCAGCTTAGAACTGGAAATACTTATTTAATATTTAATACTGGCTGTTTACATTAACCTTCCCCTGCCTTCAGAAGTTTTTAAAAGTACATTTCTCTAGCTCTTAAATAGCTATACACAGGAAGGAGAAGAAAACATGCATGATCATAAATAAAAACCTGAGTTTACCTGAAGTTCAAATGCTCCACTAGAACATAGCCATCTGAGAGAAGGGAGGGAAAAAAAGCAGCAAATTAATAAACTCCTGAGCAAATAAAGGCTCAGTGGCTAAGCACAAAGGCCTTACTGTTGCTTGCTCCTCCCAACTGGATTGCAAAGTGACCACTGGTGCCAGAGGCTTTCTGCAAACTTACATCTGCCCTCTGAATTGCGGCAGATCACGGCGTTGCCCTCCGTGACATCAATAACATCCAGCTGTTCTCCAGCTGTGACCGGCAGATCAACTCTCCTCTCCCTAGGGACCGAGCACTCGGCAGTGGCTCTGCTGATGACTTTGATCTCCTTATCATACTGCAGGAAAGAAAGAAAGCCCAGAGTTATTTGACATTTAAGGGCACTCTCTTCACTGGAGAGGTTTTTCAGGATGCGTTGTGAGGCTTTGTTTGAGGCTGAAGAGGGGGAAAACCCCACCAAGATCCGTGATGAAGACCCCAGATTAGGGGAGAAGGCAACAGGTTGGTGGCTAAGGACCAACAACTTTCCACTCGTTCTCTAAAAAGACAACATACCATAAATGTTTCTCTAAAAAACTTCTCTTCTTTTTCCATCTTCTTGCTTTTTTCTGCATTACTCTTCTTGACCCTGAAGAGACTTCTGCATCAAGAGAAAAAGAGAGAGACACTCCCACTTCTGAGCTCTATTTAAATAAGCCCTGGCACACTGGGAAATGCAACCCAAAGCCTAACTCCAGTCTTGTTTGCAATAAGCACACTCTTCACATCACTATTTTGCAGAAGGGGATGAATACACAACTCAAATCTTTTAGTGAGTTATTCTGTATTTCCATTTGGAATAACTGTGTTCTCCATAAGCACCATGTGAACAAACAGAATTCTTTATCAAGTGTTTCTAACCACTCATGCTTTTCTAGAAGTGAACAATTCACTTCTCCCCCAGTAGTTTGTCTCCTTCTGGTTGAATTTATATTCAAATAAGAGTCCATAGATAATTCTCATCCTGAGTCATTTATGGAAGTTGGGCCTGACACAGCTCTCTAGCTTTTTGTTGCTTTTTTAGCACATGGAGGAGAGTCTCACCCAAGCAGATTTTTACGTGTCACTGTAAAGTGAAAAAACAAGCTCTTGTAACTGGCCAAAAGGGAGCACAACCCATTCATGCTGAGACATTCCCTGGGTATGGAAGTGCCACTCCTTGTGGTTTGTACATGAAATTCCAGCTATGACATTCTTTTTAAGACTTAAACAGGAAAAAACAACAACCAACCAACCAAAACCCACCTACTTCCAATAAATTATTCACCCTTGGCTAACTCTCACACACTTAAAATTAAGAAGAGAGGAACCAAAAGCTGAAATGATGGATTTCTAAGCTATGAAGAGATTTCTCCTTGGCAGTCTCAACCTGCAGGTCCTGCAAACTCTAAGGAAGAGATGAAAATGCATCAGCTTCCTGATAGTCTGTGAAATGATATGCATGACTTGGCATCAAACAAATGGTGCTTGAGCAACCTCTTGCAGGAACTCTGCGGTAAGAACCCAGAAAACAGATCTCTGCTTTGCATTTGTTTGAAGTCCCAGATATTGGGTCATGAAAAAGCTCATTGCAATGCACACTTTTCTGATCTGAAAGGGAAAATGGGAGCTCCTGCTTCAATGTGAATATTTGCAGCACCAGTAACAAAAAAAGTGTTATTTTTGCTTTTATGCATAAATGGTGCAGCAAAAAGCAATGAAATAAAGCCAAGTGGGAAAAGAAGACTCAAGAAATCAATACTTGAAAATAAGGGCAAGGGAACACACAGGCAATTACTATGCTATGTGCAGGGCTTCTAAACACAGTGCTGTTGAGACAAGATATCAAATACTTCATCATGGCACAATTAAAGAAGGAATGGGACTGACCAGGGCAGAAAAGCAGCCAAATATATAGCAAGTAACACCATTTTTTTCTTGGCTAAGTTGGAAGACACAAGACAATTTCAGAGTGAGACATTCAGGGTGTACCTCACTTGCACACAGCTCAGGTCCAAAAGTTTGGTTTGCCCTCAAGATATTTTCTGCAAAGTTTTCTGAAAGCTGAGGGCAAAGGAGAAGGACCCTGGAGCATCAGTCACCACCAGATGACTGCACAACCAGGGGCATCCTGCTCCAGCAAACAACTAGCCAACATAGGATAACACAGAATGAACATGAAGACCTCTCCACATCGTCGCTGCTTTTTCTTTGGTCCTTATCCTCTTTTGCCATCAAAAATCTTGGCATCCAGGTTTTGCACTTGTCATCCTTCTCTCTGGGAGGAGGGAAAGAGCCACAGACATACAAGGTTTTTTTCCAGCAGGCTGTGTCCTCTCCCCAAACCTATGTCTAGCTACAAAGTGGTGATTTTTCTCTCTTTCTCCCCCCCACAAGCACCTCTGAAACACAAACATTGGCTGCAATTTATACCAGCAGGCACTGCTGCTGCTGCCACAATCATCTGGCAGCAAGACATCCAGACATGCTGTTCCTATTACAAGTAATTTTTCTGACAAGGAGCCTGCCAGGACAGGGCTGATTATCAGGTCTGGGAGCCAGAGTTTTTCTTCCTTAGGAAAACTCTCTGAATTTTCACGTGTTTCAGGGAGCAGCTCCCTCCTTTTCACATCTCTGGCACTAAGGAGGTAACACTGAAGAAACATTTTGTGGGATGCTACTTGCCAAATTAAACACACATGGAGAGGGCACCTGGACTATCTCCAAAGGACTAAGTCCCAACCAGTTGATGACCCTCAGTGGTTTAAAGGCTCCCCAGGACATAGGTTTGTGCCAAGAGGAACATCTCCACAGTCCAGGGCCAGCCACAAGAGAGGGCACCCTCCTTACCTTGGCTCTCTCTGCCCCACCTCAACATCATCATACACCATGTCCTCGTGGGAAACAGCCACTGTCAACCAAAACACAGCAGAAAAATACAGTAGGAGATGTCATTCTGAAGCTGGTACACAAAGCAATGTATTGCAGAGGAAAACCCACCAAGAATCAGATACATGTATGTTGCTTACCTAAATTGGGTACTGAAATGGAAAACAATCTGTGGACAGAAAAAGACTTTTAGAAACAAGTCTGCACATCAGCATCACCCCCAAAGCACCAACAAAGTATAAATGGAGCTTGGAATAAAAACCCTCAAGCCTTAAAAACCACATCAGCAAGCCTTTTCCCAATCTTGGTCCCCAGCTCTAGGCAGCAGGTATCACATTTCTACATTCCTTTGTGTGCCTGAATCATGCTGAGATATTAGAAAGGTACCAAAGATAATAGAAAGCCTATGAAAATTTGGATGCTGCTGTAGGACAAGCTCCTGTAGATTTCTGATGCCAGAGACTTTGGAGAAGCTGCATAGATGGACCACTGGCCACATCTGCCATAGCAACTCCTAATGAGTTGATAGAAATACTTTTGGCATGGCTTTCCCAATAAAGCTGCATTCCTTACACCTAGTTCTCCTGCTCTTCACAGTATCACAGTATGTCAGGGGTTGGAAGGGACCTAGAAAGATCATCTAGTCCAACCTTAAATTAGTCCAAATATGAATGCTCAGGTTTGGAGGGGCAAGAGGTTAGACAACCCACATTTTCCTACCTTAAGTTTTCCTTGAACCTGGTATTCTTCAGCTTCAACTTTTCTATCTTAAAGAAGTTTCCAAATCTCTTTTGCTTTTCTGTTCTGTCCAAAAAAGAGAGAGAGATTTTAAATTAGAGAAGCACTAGGCACTGAAGTATGTGAGATCTACAACACTTGCAGCCCCAGAGAGAGCCTGAAATAGGCAAGGGTAAGTCAGCAAACCTATGACCTTAGCTCAGCAGTGGGGTTTAAGCCTTAATAGCATCAGGTGGATGAATGGTGGATTCAAGGGGATAGACACCAACACAGCAAAAGGTGCTTAATTATAAAGTCCAAGCTCAAATCTTTACTTAGCTTTAAACTTTTCCATGTCAATTGAATTTGCCCTTCTCTGACCCAGGAATTACAGAATAATTCAGGTTTATTTGGAGTAAAAGGTCCTGAGGTTAGGGACAAAAATTCCCCAGAAGCAGGTAGTGACCATTAAAGAACATCAGGAGCATCTGTCTGTGCCACCTTTCACCACACATTTCTGTCATGGATGCTCTTGAGGAGGACATTCCACTGTACACACACCTCTCTCAAGCTTACAGAGGGGTAAAGTATCTGCCAAAAACCAAGATCCTCACGTGGGAGACATTACCCACAAACAAGGACTATTAAAATACTTTATGTGTATCAGCACATCTTATCCTACACATAGGACCAATAGAACAATTACATAAAGGCTGGTTTGGGGATTAAGACACTGATCTCTGAACGCCTCAATTTAGTCCCAACACTAGCTTTGTCAGGAAATTCCCTTGCAAAACCATTAAGAGGCACTGCTCCTCTGGGAATTAGCAATAGGGTTTGCTTTCTGCTGCTGTGCAGCATCCATGTGCACAGAGGAGCAGAGAAGTCAGTGGCTGGGGATATCCATGGTCAGTCTAGGAGCCAGATGCAGACACCAGGAAACTTCTTGCACTACTCAACACAAGAAGGACATGAATCTGTTAGAGACAGTCTGCAGGAGGGCCACAGAAATGATCAGAGGACTGGAGCACCTCTGCTATGAAGAAAGGCTGAAAGACTTGGGGTTGTTCAGCCTGGAGAGGAGAATGCTCCAGGGAGACTTTATAGCAGCCTTTCAGTCCTTAAAGGGGCCAAGAAGAAAGATGGGGAGAGACTTTTTAGCAGGGCCTGGTGGGACAGGACAAGGGGTGATGGTTTTAATCTAAAAGAGAGGAGATTTTTACTAGATGGAAGATATTTTTTGTATTGTGGATGGTGAGACAGTGGCACAGATTGCTCAGAGAGGTGGTAGAAACCTCCCCCCTAGAAAATGTACAGGTCAAGCTGGAAATCTCTGAGCAATCTACTCTAGTTGAAGATGTCCCTGCTTACCACAGCAAGGTTGGAAAAGATGACTTGTACTAAAACAGGTCTTTTCCAACCCAAAACATTCTGTGATTCTACAATTCTATCCTCTGGCCAGAGAATCTTGTTTACCTTCACCACACAACTCCCAGAGGCAATTTGCAGACAAATGACACCTTCACCATTTCATAACTGCCCAGTTACCTCCAGGGTTTCAGGTTTCCCACACATTTTCCCCCTCTCTGACACACACAGGCTCTCCATGCATGTACAAGCTAGACTTGATTCCAGATGGAAGCCAGTACAAGTGTCACATCCGTAATGGAAAAGCAGATGTACAGCAACACCTTATTACTCCTCCCACACTGTTCCTTAGCAGAAAGCCACCAGATGCTCTCCAAGCCATCATGTGCTGCATCCCCAGCCCATGTGCCATTCCCAAAGGATGACTCTGTTTCTTACAAAGGGATGCAGGAAACCTTTTACTGCATGTGGGTAGGGAACCACACAAAGCTAGTAAGTAAAAACACAACTAACTTCACATTTCACCTCTTAATCCATGTGGGAAGCTCAGGCAAAGCATAAACCTGAGGCTGCAGAACTCATGGGTTTTTTATAACACACCCTGTGGATGCAAATGTCTTGAAGAGCTATATAAAAAGGAGCAGGTTGCAAATTAGTTACAGCATGTCAGCCTGGGCTCCTTTCAGCTTTCCAGCCTTCTGTGGTCTCAGCATTTTGTCCCTTTTTATGGGGACAATGTCTCCATTTGCCCCTTGAGCATCACCTCTCCTGGCACACTAATAAAGGTGCCATTTCTCAGCTACAGCTGATGAATGTTTTTGATCAAAGCAAGGCTAACAAGACTGTCCTGTGTGTTTTATGCAAGGAGAGCTCTCTAAGGGGAGTGCTTCCAATGGATGGAGACTGTTACAAGCTCTAGTAGAAAGGCCTCATTGCTTAGGGATTTAATTTTAGTTTTTCTCCCTTTTTTCAGCCAAAGGGAAAAAAGTGGGAGGAAGAGGAGGAAGAAACCCACACATACAACTTTTCTGTGGTTGCATTAAGGAAAAAAAAAAGACTTCCAGCCAGTACCAGACACAGGAGATCAAGGTCAGTATTTCAAAACACAGGCTGAGAAATTGCAACAACTTACTCCATTTTTGCTAGATTATCACCCCCAACCTCAACATCTTCATATGTTGCTTCATAGCTGTCTCCTGAAAGTTAAAACCAAGGCATGCCATTATCACAAACCACATTCAGCAGGGATGAGGTGAGCTTTGCTGGACAAATTGTATCCAGATCATTACATTTTGCTCTTACAGAGGTTCCAAGGTTGTTCAGACAAATTCCATGTGAGGCACATGTATTGCTCCCCACTGGCTTTAATGAGATTTTAGAGCAGCCAGGCCAGAAGAGACACTATAGATGTTGAAAGTTAAATGAACATCATCTCCCAGGGACCAGCCCAAATTAAAAGTAGCCCTATTTCCCATGTGCTGCACTTACTGCTAGATGAAGCAAATGGACTTGAGGCCTCTGAGACACGGCTGTTGGAAGACAGAAGTGTTAGATGGGGATGTGCTGCATTTAAAAGACATCTCATAGCCACAGCCATTGTGAAGAACCCAGGTCCATACTCACAGTCTGTCCTTCACTTCCTCAACATCATCATATATATCCTCTGATGCCTGCAGAGGCTGCCAAGTGTTTTGGTTCAAGGTTCTTCTTTCTACCTCTGTGTTTTGAGGACTGATGCTCAGGTAGTGCACTGCAAAGGAGAAAGGATCTTTGCTTCAGAAAGCTCTTGTGAGGAACTTCTCTCAGGGCAAGGACAATTGCTGAGATGAACAGTTGATGCCACAACAAATAGGAGCCTACTGATATATTCCCATTTCAGGAGTCCAGAATAGTCTCTGCTTTGAGCCACGTTGAGAAAGAAAAGCCCAAAAAATCTCGAACACGTTAAATTTTAAAACATTTCACTTTAAAATATTTTAATAAAAGAAAGCTTTACAGTATTTTAAGTTTAAAGTATTTAAAACATCCATCAAGATTCTCAGTTGTGGCAGCTCTGAGCCAAATTCTCTTTATCAGAAAATATCCAAGAGACTAACCCATTGGATGTTCACAGAAGTGATTGATCCAAATAACAATGGAGATGTTAAGATCTAAACATTGGCAATACATCTGGAAATCAACCTCTTGGAAAGGAAACAAGAAGGGAGAGTAACCCCAGAGATACTCTTGAGTATTCCCCTGAGGGCTGGAATACAGCATGAGAGTTGCACCTCATGAGGTCAGAAAAAGAGTATTACTGAAGGACTCTGTTAAATGTCAATATTAAACCCTTACAACTGCTTTAAGAGAGTTAGAGTGATGCAGAAATGTAGCCACCCAAGTAAGAGCACATAGTGTTCCTAAATGAACACGTGTGCATGCAGTGACTAAAATCTCTGCAGAACATTCAAACCCCCATGAAGAAGCAAAGGCTGGGGGGGTAGGGGATGGAAAGTGGGAACCAAACCATTCTCTGAATCAGCCTCTCTGATGAGGTAGGAGGATCACCAGGAGTACTTTAAAAACAAAAAATCTCAACAGAAATTACCTCCAGAGGTTCAAAGGTCAAGCAAAGCAGCAAGATTTCTTACAAAACCAGGCACCAAGTAAACCAGAAAATTATTCTGAAGTGATTGAAAGTTAAAAAAAAAGAGGACCACACCAATAGCAACAACCAGAGCCACAGTCAATTCACACTTTCTCCTTCACAGTCCTGACCTGTCTGCAGAGCCACTTTTCTCCCTTTCAGCTTTGAAATGCTGCCATAGCACACTAATGGCTTGCAGAGGCAGGAGCAAACCTTCACCCTACAGAGCTAAAGCACACACAGACCTGATGTTGCAAAACAGTGTTTACAGAGGAGGCATGACTGGGTTTAACTGTGGAGCTGAGGTGTGTATCACCAGCTCTGGATGCTAGCTCAGAGAGCATTTCTGGACATTAGGAAGAAGTTCCTCCCCACAAGGGTGGTGGAACACTGGCACAGGTTGCCCAGGGAGGTGGTTGAGTTCCCATCCCTGGAGGCATTCAAGGTGAGGCTTGCCAGGGCTCTGGGCAAGCTGATCTAGTTGGGGATGTCCCTGCCCACTGCAGGGGGGTTGGACTAGATGAGCTCCAGAGGTCCCTTCCAACCCTAACCATTCTATGATTCTATGATCATGACAGAAGAACCCAAAGTTAGAAAAAGGCTCACTGGAACTACTAAGAAGATGGAGAAAGGAGCCATCATCCATCTTAATAAGGGGCAGGGGGAGACTCCAGGCTCTCATCCTGCTCAAGTATGCTTCTACCCACAAGCACGAGCCAAACCCTTTTCTAAGACTCAATAAATTATGAGAAGCAGAGGAGATGGATTTCAGCTCTCTCGGATAAGGGCAATCTGCTAGAAAAACAAACACCTCAGTTTGCGTTACGCAGATGGTTAACCAACTTAGGAAGCTATTTGCAAAGCCAAAATAAATGATTCAGACTAGAATACAAATGGGCTTGCAACCTTTTGCCCTGGTTTAACTAAATTGGTTCAAGAGTTGCATCCAAATTTAACATTATTTCCCATATGGAAGAGACATTTGGGCAACAGATGGGACTGAGGATTGAGGAAACACTCAACAGTGCAATGAGATACTCACAGAGCTCTGTGTCTTTTGCCAGCCCTGGTGGGGTAGGATGCTTTGGAGTCTGGGTACTAGCCACATTCTGCTTCACTTGCAGCACCTTCATCCCACTTCTACCATCTTCCTTGTTTTGGCTAGTGGGAGACACATATTCATTTCCACCTGCCTGAGATCAGACATTTGGTTTGGTCAAGATAGTCTTTAGAAACAGCTTTCCAACGTAAGTTAATATAACTTACATCTATAAGAATGTAAGTCATCATTCTGTGGAGTTAAAACAGTGTCATGCCCTTTTCCATCAGGGATTTCTGGTAGACATAGGTGCTGCTTGGCAGTATTCCCTGCCTTTTAGGCAGAAGCAGTTGAGCAATGGGCAGACAAAAGAGAAGGCTGGAAAAAAAAGGTGGTTAAGGACTCAAATTCCAACTGTTTCTCGAAGAGAGGGAGGATAGAAGGAGAAGGGACGTCCTAACAGTAACCACTGAAAGTAGTCTCAAGGATACAATACCTCAAAAAATTTCTTTGCTTCCTGTTTCTCCCCTTCAAAACTTGGTTTTTCCTTTCTTTCATCCTCTATTATAGCTCTTTCAGGACTGAAAATTCCAGAAATGAGAGTGATCTTAGAACACAAGACATTTTAGCAAAGTCACAGACAAGACAGATTGCTTTATGACTGTGGCCAAATTAGCAGCTCACTTTCTTGCTGAATGAGGCAGATGCCAAAAGGACCAGCAGTACTAAAAGTAAAGGCAAGTCCAAATCTACAGACTGTTGGTTACTTGGGGTAATAACAAGCACTCATGGAAAAGAAACAAACTAAGATGATTGTTTTCTATTAGCAGGAATGGCCAAGCTAGATCCATGTTCCAGTGGTGGTACTCATCTCACAAGACTTGCCTCTCATCACACTATATTGCAATTTAGGGAAGCAGATACAGAATATGATACACTTTTCCCAGCATTACATTTCCCACTGGTGTGACACCCTTTTATCACATGATTCTTCAATTCCCATCCAAAAAACCAGTCTTTGGCCAGTGACAGAAATTAAATGCTTCAAGGAGTTTGGAGCTTGACATTTATAGGGTGAAATTCAGCGTGGACCTTGCCTCACTACACAGCTTTGGAGATGGAAGCAGGTCTGAGAGCCTCATAACTCTTCCTTCTCTCACTGAAAGAGTTCAGGTTTCAGTAGGAAAAGACAATGTATTATTTTGTGTGTCAGAGGAGAGTTATCTCCCCTCCAGAATGAAAACAATCTTAGAAGCCATGAGTGCTGGCACAGAAGAGCATCATTGTCTACATTCTGGTCATGAAATAGATGAGATTTCTTGCTATTTACTGAGTGTTATGATATTCTAACCCTAACCTGGGTTAGTTGTGGGGTTAGAAGAAACTTGAGAGAAAGGAAAGGAAATTACCTGGATTTGGCAACGAGAGAAGTCTTCTGTTTCTGGAATAAAGAAAAGGAAAGCCTTCAGCCACTGTGCTGCTTTCAGCAGTCAAAGCTCTTATACAAAGCCTCAACTGTCATCTAGCATTTAAAGACATATTTCTTCAGAAAGCCCATAAGCATTTTAGGTTTGGAATAGTCATCAGACAAGGATATTTCCTCTACTTTTGCAGGACAGGGGCTACACATATTGACAAACTCAGAGGCATAACATAACAGTGCAAGGGATCAGTGAAGCTACTGGTCAGAGTGAAAGCAATCACAGCTTGGAGAGCTTACAAAAGAGAAAGAAGGTTTTTTAATTCAATAAAGATTTTCCAACCTACCATAAAACAAGATTACAGTCAAGACAGAGAACCTCTCTGCAAATCATGCATAGATAAGTATGTTTGCAAACCTGTGCTATTTCCTGGACAATTTGATTGCTTTGTAAGTCAGGATTTGAAAGTGGAGTTTGACATTTTTCAAGGAGTTACCTCTCTTGTAGCAGAGCCAGAACTGCTACTCAGTACAGGATCATCTCCTGGCATGAGGTGACATCTCCCCTCAGCCCAGCTACCCACTGGGAGCTCAGCCATGCAGCCAAGCAGGTCTGAACTAGGGATAGCTGTAGCAATCCCTGCCCTGTGCAGTGTCCTGCCTTCCCTGCAGGATATCTCCACTTCCAAGGTGAACAGCCAACCCCTTTGCAGCCAGGGTAAGGGGGAAAAGGCTCAGATTGTAGTTTGCAGCAAAGGGATTCCTGCAGCAGGGGATGAAAACCTGTACAGTGTGCCCACAACCCCTGCCCTCATTAGAGGCAGAGCTCAAAGCATGCTGCCATGACAAGGAACCTGGCTCAGGTTTGCTTTGATGCCTTCCCAGAGCATTCACCAGCACAAGCTTGCCTTTGGCAGGAACTTCCAGAACAATTCACTGGACTTTTCCTCCAAAAATGCATGATCTTGACATTAGTGCTTGACACTTACTTGGTCTACCACCAATATCCAGATGGTGTTACCACTTCCTTACATATGTACAGCAGAAGTCAAGGGAACTGACTCTCTCCCCTAGTGTGTTTGGAAACCTCATTAGTCTTCCTGTCCCCTGTGCACCTTCTTATTTCTATTTTCTTTCTTTTTTTTTTTTGAGAGTCTTCAGAGAAAACACACATAAAGAAATACTTGGCAGATAAGAAACACATATTAAAAGTTTCTAAGACAGGAAAGCATGGTGTGTAAGATACAGTCAAATCTAGAAGATCCAAACTGGCTGTGATGAGACTCACCTTGTGTTCTCGAGGCTTTGCTTTAGGAACTAGAAAAGATATTTGTGAATATGTATTACTTTTTAGTCCATGTTAAAGTCACTGCACTTTAAATTGCAAAACCCAGCTTCAGCTCACATGCTCAGCCATCCAAGCACACCTTCACCATGTCCTGCTAGCTAGGCTCCTTCAAGTTGCTCTTTAGGATTAGCTTACATGCAGAGGACTGCAGGACCAAGCCTGACTGGCCATAGCTTTAACAGCCCTGGAGGCAAACCCAAGAGGACTATGGCAGATGCTTCCAAGGATGTTGCTTGGCTCCTGTTGCAGCGGGAGAGAAAACCAATATACAAGGCAGAAACTAACCTCCCTAAAAAGAAGTATCTTTGAAACACTTAAAAGCAGAGCAGTGGCAACTCTGAAAATAATACTGGGAAGAAGTAGTGGTGGAGATGAAAAAGCTCTGTCCTCTGTCCCCTGTCCCCTTCCACTCCCAAGAAGATACTGAGCTTTGCCTCACTATCTTCTTTCTCTTCTGCATGGGTAGTGTCTCAAGCATTTTCCCCACTGCAGTTCTACTGTCAGCACCATTTCACCATTAAAATTCTTATCCTTTTTGTGTCTGTACCCTAAAATCCTTAGGTACTGCCAGTGCACATAGGGACAGTACAGACAGTCATCTCTGGTCACCCAGAACAAGGCACAACTGCTTTTCTCAACTTGAATAACTGTATTATTTCCTTTTTTAAAAGCTCTATCCCAGACAGCATGTCATTCACCTAGCAAGCTTGCCTTGCAAAGTACCTTCAATGACACACAAGGTCGTGGTGTCCCCAGACTGATTCAGGTACATTGGAGTTTCTTCGTAATTATGCTGCTCTTCAAGTTGAGCACTGAGAAGATGAAAGAAAAGAGAGAAGAGGTTTTGGTTTGGGTTGGTTGTTTTTTTTCTGTCCCTTTTAGAAGTCTGAAATAAAAATATTCATTTTAAGGGCAAGGAATTCAAGTGCTTTGATACTGAGCCTACAAGAAAGCAATATGAAATCAGGAATTCCTCGGAGGGAGAGGAGACCTGTGCCAGATGCAGGGCTCAGCTGAGCCTTTTTCCTGACTCCACATTCCCACTGCTTCTCCTCTGGGAGGACAGGATGCATTTATAGGGCTCAAAACACACCAGGGGACTTCATACTGGGATTATAGTCTGCCTACAGCAATCCCTCAAGTAGAAACAGTATAAGAAAATCCAAGAAAAATGGGAATGCAGCATTTTTCAAACCTAATACAGCCACTTTAAAACACATAACAAACCCGTTGCACTGTCTGGCATGCTCTTTCTCACTTAAGCAATGGGAAAGCAGAGATATCAGAGGGTATGTTTAAAGGTCCTGCTCCTGAGCTTATCACACTACACGCCCCATGCTAACACAAGTGGCACGTGCCAGCCATGGGAGGAGACAAGGTGTGATCTCAGCCCCAACACTGCACAGTGTCAAGGGCTGGGCTTTCCAACCCAGTCCTCATCTCCTCATGCTCCTTTTTTCCTTTCCTCCTCTGTAAATTCAAATTAACATTAGTTAGGAATAGGTGCAGAGGGAAATCCAAACCTTCTTGCATTACCCAGGCAAAACCCCAAGGCTTCCTGTCTGCCCATGGCAGCAAGATGCAGCTTGTAACAGATGCAGGGACAGGGTGGTAAGAGAGGATCAGGAAGAGTTATAGTGAGAACTTCCATCTTTTAATAGTAGTAAGTAAACCTCAGGGAGGTTTTGGTTTGCCTCAAATCCTCCTACTGTCACATCTCAGTATCAACAGAGTGAGGACTAAGCCACCGTTGCAAACCAGAAGAGGAGGAACAAGGAGCGCAAGGTCTATTTTAACAGTAGTGAAAGCAGAGTAAGAAAGGACACTTAAAGTCAAGCAGAAGCTTGTGCTAATGCCAAAGGCTTCCCCAGCCCCTTGCTTTCCCCTGCAGTGACCCAGCTCTGGGGGCAGTGCCTGCCAGTTTGCTGGTCCCACAGCATGTTTGGGCACACAGGTCCCACCAAAGAGGACACACAGAGACACATTGCATTAATACCTCAGGTGGGTATTTTGCCTCCAGTGTCATCATTTGAGGAAGAGGAGACCAGCAAAAAAAACCCCTAACTTTTCACTTCCCCAGGCCAATCTCTGGACAAAATAGCATCCTGGGAGCTTGGCTGGACACCAGATAGCCTTTTATAGAGACCATAGTGCTATACTGGACCTGAAACACAGCTGGGCTGGTGGATCTCTGACTAGCATCAGTGAGGCAGAGTGTTTATCCTAAACAAGGAATCAGAGCTCAAGTTTAGTTGACTCAAAACAACTATGTCAGTGTTTCTAAGAGACTAGAATTCATTATCCAGGTGAGGCTTTAAGGAGGGGAATTTCTGCCCCCAGAACCCCATGATTTGTTTCTATACTGGAGTTCATTTCCCTAGTTACCACACAGTTAATACTTAACAAGTGACCTATTGTAAAGCCCATATCCCAAGTATTAGAGCAAGACAGCTAATCTTGCTGCATTATATTACTAGGACAGTTTCCTTGTGGTGCATGACAGCTTTAGAGCTGGTTATTTTTTGACCAGCTCTCTTCTGACAAGTACAGGTTAAAAGTTAAACAAAACACCAGCCAACACTGGCAGGAACACCTCATGATGTGAAAAACACAACTTGCTGTGCTGATAGCTGCCAGAGTTCATTGTTTGAGCACAGAAAGTATTTTAAGAATTCATCTCTTTTTCTTTTTTGCCTTGGTTCAGCCATTCTGGGTCCCATTTTCACAGCTCTATATTCATGCAGCTCAGACAAAAACGTGTACATGAATATTTCCCTCCACTTCTGCTGTTCTTGTGGCACAGAACCAGGATCACTACACAACCACTCAGGAGAAGTCAGAGACATAGCAGAAAAAGTCAGGATCCCCTTGTATGCAAAAAACAATTGTGTCTGGAAGATTTGCGAGTTGTTTCAGACACATTGTGCTCTCAGAAGCTGAATTGATGTTCATGTCCTGCAGTGAGTCTGGACCACCACTCAGTAAAAAAAACCAACAACTCACTTCAGCATCTGGACACAGCTGAAGTCCTGAGGATGGGGTGGGAGGGCAGTGGTTCCTGTAAATTGGCACTACTGCAAGAGGGAAAGATCCTCTGCTGCTGGCAACAAAACCCCCTAACACCTGCTGGTTACACCAGGGCTTTGTTTCAGCAACAGTTCTCAAAAGCATCTCTTTTCTAAAAATCCCCAGCTTGGGTACACAGAAAACAGGAAGCAGAAAACCCACACAAATGCTGAGTGATCTTTGCAACCAAAGCACCAGCAGTGTTTTCCCTCTGACCAGCTAAACCAGACCTCATGACACACGGGTAGGGTTCTCCATGCTGCTTGACATGCCCAGAGGAGAAAAGAGGGATGCAGGAAAAAATAGGGCTGAAGCTTTCTACTTTAGGAGAAAGTCATCCCAGCTAGCTTTGAACTTCCTATGTAGGATCACAGAGCCCCTGGAGCAAGTCACTGCCTCTGGGAGCAGGTCATTCCCTCCAGACTGCACAGGGATGCTTCAGCATCACGGGATGATGATGCTCCCATCACCTACAAGCCACATGCCATGCTCACCTTTCAGGGGTCAAGTAATCCTCTTCCTCAGAAGCTGCATGCAAACACAGAGAGGATTAGTGTTTGAAGGCAACCCCACTCTCCTACAGGCTACCAGCTGCAGTGATGGGGAGGTGTGATGAGGACAACCCTTCCTCCAGGCACCACTCCACACACAAAGGGAGGTGTGAAATAAGATTACCAGCAGAAACTGGGGATGTGGCTATGTTAATATGTCATTATTTCATGTTTCCAGGCAACAACCCCAGGCTTTCTAGAGAACTAAGCTATATCAAGTGGGCATGGAGATGATGACATATAAATGTTACTAGTTTCCTCCATCATATTAATGTATTTAGGAAAGGCAAGTAGGTTGGGAAAAGAGTTTCAGTGAAAACATCTCCCTCTTGTTCTTACCAAAGCCAGGGCAGAACAACAAGCTATGGCACAGCAAAGCTAAAGACAGTTTAGCTGAGCCCTTCTTAGAAAAGCAGCTCCCTTTCAATTCAACACAAGTTGTGCCTAAAGATCTGGCTCTAATTAAGCCTGTATCTATAAAGAAACACTATTTAGCAGCTTAATAAATGGTCCAAAATATTCTACTATGCAACATCAATAGTGTTTTATTATGGGAAAACAAACTTCTGCATTTCATGCTGTTGGGACACTCACTGCCATTGTCCTTTGTTGTACTTTAAACGGGGGGGGG
>VWZO01000732.1:4445725-4570947 GCA_013396975.1 Bucco capensis
GAAATCAGCAGACCAGTTTCTACCAATTTTATTTTGCCTCCCCACAGCTGCAGAGTGAAGGTATTTCCCATAGAGGAGTGATAGAGATCAGCTCACCACACAGCCAGCTGCAAACCACACAACAACCTGCAGTTGGGAGGGAAGCAGGTTTCTGCATGGGGGGATGATGTCCAACCTGCAAACCCAGATCCCTTTTCCAGATGAAGAGCAAAAACCAGTCTCACTGAAACTGCTGGGCTCTTTTCAGTGTTAGAGGAAGATGTTAGTAAACAAGCAACAATATCTTGTTTCCCCATGCTTGGAATTGTGGCCTTATAGATGTCGATAAACTGCAAATTGTTGTTGATTACTTGCAGAACAGGTTTGGGGAGAAAGACTAGAAAGCTCTTACTTGTTTCATTTCCTCTGTGGACTGAAGGCATGGTGCTTTGGAAAGCACTGAGATCAATCTTTGAGGGGATTGCTGGTTTCCTGGGGGCAGGACCCAGGGATTCAACTGAAGGGAGAGGTTTAATTCTTGGCTGCTTGCTCCCAGGGCTAGGAGAGCATTTTCCTGCTCCAGGCTGGCACAAGGGAGGCTCTGATTCTGCTCCAGAGAAGCACAAGGACAAGCAGCAATTAGCCCTCATTTAAGTGAAAATCCATGTGGGATCATTAGTTGTTATACAGACATTTCTAACCAGCTCAGCTTCCTCCCAGTTTCAGCATCCCTGAAAGAGCAGAGCTCTTACCATCTTACCAGAATGGAAAAATAAATGGAAATGTCCACTTTTTTTTTACAGCTTTTTACAAAGTTAACCATGTTGGGGCCTCAGCTCCCGACAGCTCCTTTCCTCTGAGTTATAAAATACTAGCCTAATCTTCTGTCTTGATAACATTTTAATCTGCCAGGATTTAGAGGCATAGCTGTTTCCAATACACAGCAGCCCTGGTGAGGTACCTTTCCAGGTGAAACAAAGACTTCATCTTTTCAGTGCCCCATCACTCAGTGTGACCTTAATGAGGAGAACAGCAGCCAAGTTTCCTAGCACCACTTTCTGCAAGAAATATTGCAGTTTTTCCTCATGTTCAGATGCAACCTATCTGGGAGGTTCCACCTTGTGTCTATTGTCCCTTGTCCTGTTGCTGGGCACCACTGAAAAGATACTGGCTCAGCTGCTGGATCCTGCATTTTCAGAGCACCTACACACTTTTATGCTCACATGCACATATATATATGGTCATTGTTAAGAGTGTAGCTTACTATACCTTTCTGGTGCTGAGGGTGCTCTCTCGGTGCATGATAACCCAGCTGGCAAGCTGCAGTTGCCACCACGCTCTCAGCAGCAGCTTCATCAGAGCTCTTGTGTCCCCTAGGAGCCCAGAGAAGAGCTGGCCCACTGCCACATAGAGCATCCTTCTTCTGGGCAGGCAAATCCAGTGTGGGCTTGTTTCTAAGTGGTTGTGCCCTGCTGCCACTTGACACAGCTGGAGCACGTGTTGTCCTCTGCTCTGGGCAGGGCTGCACATATAAGTTTGCTGCCCGTTGGGTTGGGACCACTGCACTTGCTTTCTCACCACGGGAGAAAGTGTTTTCCCATAACTGTAGGGCATGCTGGAAAGAACTTGGGAGTGGAGGGCCATCTGGAGGCTTCTCTGGACCTATCTTGGTAAAACTCATCCCTTTCTCTGAGGTGTTGCCTTTGTGTTCTTCATTGTGCCCCATCAGCTCCATGTGAGCCAGCTTGGCTCGAGGCCACACCAAAGGCTTGTGTTGGGTGAGCACAGAGAGTTGGGAGGCAGGAGGAGCAGGTTCATCCTTAGGTTTTAGTATTGTCACTTCTCTCTTACTCAGGGGTAGGAGGCTGGACATAATGTTCCTTCCAGACCCTGACTTGGGAGGGATTTCAGTGGGAGGTTTCTTGAGCTGCTGCACCAGCTTGTTGGCCAAGTTGGATTCATTCTGAAATTTTGCTCGTAGGGCTCTGAAATCAGTCACACCTTCCTGGGAGGGAGAATAGAGGAGAACACAAAATATTTGCTTTCAGAGGTGGTAACAGGCAATTTATATGATCGTGATCATTTCAGAGAGAAAGAGGCCATAGACTCCACTTTGGTGACCAAGGACATGCAGAGCCTGATGAAAATTTAAAAGGCAGGAGGAGAGAATTAGCTCCTTCAAAGGATCCTCCAAAGGCTCACAAACCACTTCTGATAAAGGCAACATATATAGGCCCCTTTAAGAACTGAAAAGCTGTTATAAGGTCTTCCTGGAGCCTTGTCTTCTCCAGGCTGAACAACCCCAACTCCCTCTGCCTTTATTCACAGTAGAGGTGTTCAGCCCTCCCTTGACAGGACCTGGCAGACACCAAAATGAACATTAGAGCTTCCTGGCAGAGGTGCTGCAATAGTGCTTATAAAAATTCTCAGTAGGAAAGCTGCACTTTATTTTAACACACAAGCAAAAGCCACGGAAGAGGCTGGTGCTGTTCTGGAGATCCCTACTCCATTCCTCTAGAAAAATCAGTCATGGAAGATAAGCATCAAACATCCTCCTTGGAGTGCTCCAAGGTTCTGGGACAGAACCTTCTTCCTCCAGAGTATTGGTTCACCTCAAGGTCTCAATGGTTCTTTGAACACTTCTGTCCTTGCCATTATTCCCACCCCAGGATGCAGAGGACATATAACCCAAACATGGCACACAAGGAGGACTTCCAGATCTCCCAGTCCAAGTGATCAATAATGGCTAAGATCCTCAGTTCCTTTCCCGCACCGTTACCAGGCCCCAGGTTACATATGATTTTTGAACAAAGAGAGCTGATCAGTGACAGCACAGCTTAAAAGGGCTCTTAAAGAACATTTTAATTCAAGTCCTTGTCCCCAAGTGCCTCACCATCCCACGCTGAAGAAAGGGGAACCACAATTTTTGCCTGCAGCCTCGTGGCTTAAACTCAGCCCTGAACTGAACCAGGGAGAAAATATGAAGGAAAATTTATGAGCTACTTAAGTCCTTGAACTGCTCTATAACTTTTTATATGCCATGATTACATTAGGTGCACTACTCTGGCAGCTTAGTTCAGCGCAAAGAACTGTAAGGCTTCACCAGAACCTGTCTAATGAGGAAATTGGAAAAAATTATCTAGGACAGAACTTCGTTATTCTGAAAAAAGGCCCCAGCCTGAAGTGTTAAGGCAGAACAGATGAATAGCATACTGAGGGTTTATTGCATTTAATTGCACGATTTATTAAACACTGACAATTTCTCTTGAATAACCCCTTTCACTGGCTTTATTACTTTCACAGGGTAGTGCAATGATGTAAAGAACCAACCCTTGGGGGAGAGGTTTGAATTGCTCCAATTATATTTCATATTAGTGGTCAGCAGCGTGATGCTGTTGCGAGCTGCCCAGACAGACTGAGCTAGGAGTAAGCCAATGGGAATAGGAGTTCTCAGAGCCATGCAGAGGATGAATCAGGTTTTGGGGAAGGAAAAAAAAAAAAAAAGTACTCCCATATGTACCCAATCCCTCCACTGCTTTATTTCCTGTCTGGCATCACTGAGGTGCCCTAAAGCAACTGCACCAAGATTTTGCACGTGCTGCAGCAACAGTTGAAGAGTTCAGTGCTGGTTACCTCTCCTTACTGATTTTCTTTACTGTAGCAAATACACAGCTCCTCATCATAGAATCATAGAACAGTTCCAGCTGGAAGAGACCTTGAANCAGAGACAAAGACAATAGGAAAGAAGAATCATGGAATATTGTTATGGCTGGAAAAGACCTCTGAGAACATCAAGTCCACCTAACACTCCCATGCTCACCACTACACCATGTCTCCAAGCACCACATTTACACATTTTTTGAACACTTCCAGGGATGGGGATTCCACCACCTCCTGGGCAGCCTGGGCCAATGCCTGATAACCCTCTCCAGGAAGAAATTCTTCCTAATATTTAATCTGAACCTCCTCTGGTGCAACTTGAGGCCATTTCCTCTAGTCCTATCACCTATTGCTTAGGAGGAGAAGGTTGAATGATCAGATGTCTAATCATTTCATTCCTGTTTGTCTCAGTGTGTCACAGGTGAGGTGGACTCCTGTGAAAGAAGGTTTTGGTCAGGTCACTCCTTGGTGCTGGCTGTGACAGTAACTAGCTTAGCACTACCTTTAATTAGAGGGAAATGGATACAAGCCTCCCTTTTTCCTCCCTCAAGTTGTTATTCCTCTTGCTTTGAAATGGCAGCTTCAAATGATTTGCCTAATTAACTGGAAGGTTATGTGTGCTTAATGCCCTTCACTAGAATGTAGTTTCACTCAGCTTGCAGCCCATTGAGATATTGGTATCAATGCCACAAGCAGGCTTGGAGCAGGAGGGACACATATGACCCCTGGTTGAGCACAATGAACCACCCAGGAGGATGGGGTTAAACTACACCCTATGGCCACCTCCACACCTGACTGGACACCCTCTCCCTTCCCCACAAAGCTCCCACAACTCCCAGTTCCTTGTAGAAGGCTGAGGTTAGCATCACCCTCTGAGGTGCAATGAGTTCTCTTGGTCTCTGCAGGGATGGTTTTTCATCAGCACCTTTTCAAACCACAGACCCATCTGAGTGACTCCCAGGCTCAACCTGCACACCTTAAGCTAGCTCACAATGATGCTTAGCCTAATAGTGCTGAGTGGGTCTCAGGCAGACAGGACAGGTGTGAAATCCCAGCCCCAGTACCCCACCAGCCCAGGGAGGGTTTAGCACAGCTCCCCTGAAAATTAGACCAGTTGACAAGTGGGGAAGAATACACTAACAAATGGAAAGGACTGCCAAAAGCTCACAATGTGCATTACAGCTACATCTGGCCAAATAATTCACTGTGAATAACAGAACATTTGGCAAAAGCCCATGCAAGATGAGAGAGGGAGAGAATAAAAAGGAAACAAACTTCCACTGGCCGGAAAGTTATGAACATTAGGGAGTCAGGGGACAGCTAAACTTTCCATATTTTCTCCCTATAAATAAAATGTTATTCTAACATTAATATCATTTGAGGAAGCACTAAAAAGCTCAGCTTAAGCCTATGATAAGGATACAAGATGCTCTTTAGGGTCCTTTCCAACCCAAACCATTCTATGATTGATACCCTTTCGAAAGGGCAGCAGATGGAAGCTTGTGCTAATACCAAGGACTAACCAAAAGGAATCTGAGTTCTCCTCTGTTTTCTGCAGTTAGTTTTCCAAAACAAATCAACACCACAAGAGAACCCCACTCAAGATGTGACACACAGGACTGCTGAGGGGAAGCACTGCATGTTCCCCTCCCGAAATTTTTCTCGTTTCATCCATTCTTGATCTTGATTTCCAAGGGAGCTCCCGTGGGTAAATGTTTAATCAGGACTGCCCCCCCCCTGCCCGGCTGGAGTTGAGCCCAGGCACGCTGAGGAGAACACACCACAGATAGCATCTACTCATTAACCCACTGGCTTCACCCAGGGGAAATAAATAAATAAAATCCACCTCTACTTTCTGTTAACTTAAGAGGCAGCCAGCACAGCTCACCTCGGAACGAGCAGAGAAGAAACCAAGCACCAAGAGCCCCTCAGTCCCCGTTTAGGAGCGGAAAAGCTCTCCCTTTGTACCCTCGGATGCAAGAGCAGAAGCAGATCTGAAGGTGTGCACCTAACCCTAAAGTCCAACTGTTCCCAGCACTTTGTGGAGGTAACAGCCCCAAGCTACACAGCAGCAGCAGAAAAATCAAGCAGCAATTTCACCCAGGTGAGGGCAAAGGAGAGAGAGCAACCCATTGCTGTGGTGAGGGTGAAAACCCCAGCAGTTACCACGTCCATCGCTCCGCTGCTCCGTGCTGGCTCCAGTGGTTCAGCCTGGCAGTGCATTTCCCTGACCTTGCCTCCGGCTCGTGCCTACCATGGCTGCTCCCTGCTCCTTTGCCTGTCTCTGCTGACACTGCAGTGCCAGGTGAGGTGGGGCGAGCCCAAAAACACACCTGGCCCAAGGCATGGCTCTGCCCCCGGGGCGGGGAGAGCCTCACCTGGGCAGGGCTGAGCTGACTGGAGGACAGCCCTACCGATCCACACCTCCTTGACACCTGATTCACACTTTCCTCCAACCACAAATGTCAATACCACAGCAGGTCTGGATGGGCTCAGAAAGGGAAGAATCAGGTTTGGTTTGCTATTTGAAGGAAAGGAAGGTATGGGTGCCCCTACAGCACTCGTGTCCCTACATACGTGGCAGTTCTCATGTCCCCTCCCACATCTGGGGAATGAAAAGCAGAAGAGAGCATTCAAGTTCCACCATGCTCAGAAAAAAATCCTTACTCCACCTCTTCATAGCTCTTCCTATGGGTGACACCCATCCTACTGCATCAGCTCAGCCTGAACCAGGCTGTTCCCCATGCCAAAGCCAGAAACCTCGGAGTGATTAAAAGAGACCTTTCCCCAGAGGAACCAAGTGATTTCCTCATATCTGAATAGCAGAGCCCAGCAATAACAGTTGTCCTAGCTGAATCCCTGGTGAAGCAGCTCCTTTTCATGGTGAGCTGTTTCTCAGAGTCCTAAGGATAGACCAGTTAAATTAGGGCAAACAAGACTTTTCCCATCACTGGATATTTCTGCCCTGGGAGAACAGCCTGAAAGGGTCTGTCCAAACATTGAGTCCATGTTTTTACAGAGCACATCGGCCAGGAAAAGCAATGCTGGTTAACTTGGCAAGAAGAGAAATGAGAGCTCCAGGACTTTCTTTTTCCCCTCCATAACTGATCAAATATTATTTCATCTTTCTCTGCGGGAGCGCTTGATGTTTTCCTTCGAGCAGACACAGCTGCTGCATGGAGACCAAGAGCTGGGTGGTATGCAAAGGTGACTGTTGATAGAGCTTAGGTGGGCAGGCAGCCATCAGCAACCTGAGCAAGACTCACCTATCACTAGCTGACTTTAATCCCATGTACCAGGATATGACCCTTCTCATTTATATCATGCCTTTATAGTGCTTAAAAGGGACCTACAGGAAAGTTGGGGAGGGACTTTTTACCAGGGAGTGTAGTGATAGGACAAGGGGTAATGGTTTGAAACTGAAAGAGAGTAGATTTAGATTAGGTATTAGAAAGAAATTCTCCACTGGATAGACTGCAACAGGTTGCCCAGAGAAGCTGTGGATGCCCTGTCCCTGGAAGTGCTCAAGGTCAGATTTTTATAGGGCTTCCTAGTGGAAGGTGTCCCTACCCACAGTGATAGGGTTTGGAACTAGATCATCTTTAAGGTCCCTTCCAACCCAAACCACTCTGTGGTTCTATTGTTTTATGATTCTGTAATCATTCCTAAAAAGCTGCCTGGAAAAGAAATCCTGCAGCAATAGCAGTCCTTGAGGTTAAGGGAAAAGGGACTGATAAAGCATGTCTGTGATATATAGGATGTGATAGCAACCTGTATGTCTATGACTGTCTGAAGGTGTCTCAGATTTCTCTCCCCTGATTTGAAGGTAATGGGTGTGACATGTCACTTGTGGATGTACATTCCCCCTCTATACATAGGCATTGAGTAAAGCCTTGCCCCAAGCATCCCTAAAACCCTTGGGAGTGAAATCAATGCTCTTGAAGCCTAACCTGGCCCTGCATTGCAGACACAAGCTTAAGAAGAGCTGGGAAAAAAAAAAGAAGGTAAATAAATTGGAAGAAAAAAGAAAGTAAAATAAATTGGAAGGGAAAAAAAGACTCATTTGTCAGAGACATGACTTGAAGCTCAAGTCTCATTCCTCACCACATGAAAAGTCTTGCTGCTGTGTGGTGGTCTCAGAGAAGAAAGGGGGGTCCTGCCGAGCTGGGAGTTGGCAGGGAAGTCCCTCAAGCCCAAGCTGGAGTCACGGCGTGATGAAAATGAATGCTGGCTTTGTGTACAGGTAGCTGGGGAGGATTTATGACCCACCCAGTAGTAGGAACATGGGCTGTGAATTAAAGCACTGTTGGAGAACTGGGAGGTTGTGACTTCAGAACTGTGGTCCTGTGGAAAAGCACAGGGCAGATTCCTCTACATGGGCTCTAAAAATAAAAAGAACATGCCAAAAGTTTCTTTAAAACATGGATTTTGTGATTGCTAGCCCTGGTGGGACCCCACTTCCCTCACCTCCCTTCCACAGCAGCCCCAGGGCTGCCATAAATCGCACCAGGTTATAATAACTGCATGGGGAACGTGGTGTAGCTGTGGTGTGGTGTAGATCAAACACCACAGAAGTGGAAGCTGACTTTTTTACTCTGACTCCAGACCTTTCTGGGGAACACCTGATGATAAGGAGCTGGCACTGCTCTACGTAAGTCACCTTTTAATGGGCCACATGTCACAAATTTCCTTAAGAGAAACTAGATAGATACATCAGGAGATGACAAAACCAGACTTTATGCCCTGCCCAAAATGCTGGAGGGAATGCAGGTAATCCTTTCAACAGTCTTTCCCCTCCTGCCCCACCTCTACCCGTAGTGCTGGTGCCTCCCATTAGTCCCTACCCAGATGCAAACTGCTATGAATAGCAATATCCTAGCAAACCCCAACAACCATCTTGTCCATTGCTGCTGGTAAGCAGGCAGCAGTTTGCAGTAGAAGCTTAGGTGTGAGGTGTGGCTGAGGGGACTGAGGTTGTTTAGTCTGGAGAAAAAGAACATTTGGGAGACCTTCTCAGTCTCTACAACTCCCTGAAAGGAGGCTGGAGCAAGGCTGGGGTCAGTCTCTTCTCCCAAGGAACAAGTGATAGGACAAGAGAAAACAGCCTCAGATGCACCAGGGGAGGCTCAGGTTAGAGAGCAGCAAAAATTTCTTCCCCCAAAAGGTTGTCAAGCCTGGCACAGGCTGCCCATGGAAATGGTGGAGGTCTCTTCCAACCCAAACCATCCTATGGTTCTATGATTCTATGAATCAGGTATTGCCCATGACTTAACTGGTGACAATGTTAGCCCAGTGTCATAAGATTATGGATTGGGAATGGTCTGACAAGTCACAGCTGCTGGCCCCACATGTTGGACAGGACTGGGGGAAGCAGATAGGGCACAGAGGGAGGGAAACAGCTGCTCCTGGATGCAACACAGTAGGGTCCATATATCTGAAAAAAAACACCTCAGAACCCAGAGAAATTGGCAAAAGTGGATACCAGGGCTCAACCTTGTGCAAGGGGGCATTTTGGCTCAGGTTTTGTGCCTTATTCTATCCCTGAGAGAGCCAAAGCAGCCAGCCTAGCCTGGTTCCCTGCACATCTCACCCTTTTTCTGCCAGGAGGTCATATCGTGGTTTTCCAGCAGAGGGGGAGATAGGATCACTTGTTCCAACATTGAGGCGCCTGCTCTGTCTTGTATTACTGACATCTACGAGAAAATGAAGAAAAATGCATTATGATTGATCCCTGCATTCAAAAAGCTAACATTTTCTTTCACTGGCCAGGCCAAAGTGTTGTTTAGGAGGAGTTAATGTAGGTCCGTGTGCAGGTCTTTCAGAAGTTCTAAGATCAGCCCCATCAAAGCACTGTAGCAGGCAAAAAAATCAATTTAAAGCCTTGCAATACTTCAGGTTTTGCTATATCTGTCCAAGATATAAAATCACAGAATCATTATGGCAGGAAAAGTCCTCTAAGAACATTGAGTCCAACTGTCCACCTCCATGTTCACCACTAAAGCATGTCCCCAGGCACCATATCTACATGTTTTTTGAACACTTCCAGGGATGGTGATTCCACCACTTTCCTGGGCAGCCTGTGCCAATGCCTGGTAAGTGTCTCAGTGAAGAAATTGTTCCTACTATCCAATCTGAACGTCCTCTGGTGCAACTTGAAGCTATTTCCTCTTGTTCTATCACTTGTTACTTAGAAGAGACCAATCCTCACTTCACTACAACCTCCTTGCAGGGAGTTGTAGAGAGTAAGAAGGTCTCATCTGAGCCTTCTCTTCTCCAGATTGAACAACCCCAGTTCCCCCACGCACTCCTCATAACACTTGTGCCCTAGACCCTTCACCAACTGTGTTTCCCTTCTTTGGACACACTTCAACAGCTCACTGAAGTTGTCTCTGCAGTATGGCCCAGATCCCACACTTAAGAGCATACTTCTTTTTTAGAATATAGTCCATATAATTGCTCATTTTTTTAAGGCTAAGTGGAAGAAGTAACCAGAGTTATCAGACCCGTTCAGCTCTGGCCCTTAGGTGGAATTTTCCACACCTCTCTACAACCTGATGCACATTGACACATAGCTTTGTTGGTCCTTACAATGTACCATCTCACCACAAGCACACACTAGCAGGAGAATTTAACCTGGGGATGAAAACCAGATGAACTTCAGGAGATGAGATGCACAAGTGGTGCACAGAGAAAAAGCAACTCGGTGGTTGCAGAGGCTGGTCAGCCCTGTTATCAGGACACAACTGCTACCTCTTGTGTGGCACCATGACTGTGACAGTAACCACTCCTGCCAGCACCTGCAGGCAGTGTTTGCTGTCACCCCACTGATGGGAAGGGTGATGGCCAAGGTCAGGTACAGACTGAAGCATCCCTGCCCTGCCCTGCAGTGCACGGGGTCATGAGGCCTTCAAGGATGCAGAAACATCAGCTGGCACAGAGCATCTGCACAGCAGCCTGAACTATAGCAAGCACATTACATCTGTCTTATCCTTTCTCAGTACTTCTACTTGTGTCTTCTTTTTGCTGTACAATATAAATCCATCTTTCAAAGTTCCACCCTTCTCCTGAAGATATCTGTGCTGGGATTTTGAAGTTGAGAGATGAAGACCTTGGTAACCAGCTTTGCTTCCTTGGCAAAACAGAAGTCATTTTAGCAAGCTCCTGTGCAAAGAAAGCTCTCCCAATCTTGCAGAGAGGATGAGCTGGAAAAGGCCATGTGTGCTGCAAAAGCACATGTGAAAGGGCAAACTTCCCAAGGGCAGAGTGCCAATTGCTAGGCATCATTTCTTGATCTTGCCATATCCAACATCTCCATAAGCTCTGTACATTTCAATAAGCTCTATATTTTTAAGGAAACACTATCCTACCCCTGAATGAAAGGCTCTCTGCTCTACACTCTTCCCTGGAGAACCAGGAGAGAACAAAGAGCACCTGGCAGGTATCAGTCACATTGCTCCACGCGTGACAGCAAGAAGCTCAGGCACAACTTTGTAGGTATGATGCATCAAGCAGAATAAAAAAGAACAAGACTCTGTCTTTAGATGTTCATGGTCTTCAAGTTAGGAACAAAAATTCAGATTTACAGTAGCGCATGAATAATGTACTACCACAATTATAAATAGAATATTGGCATAAAAAAAGGATTGGTCTTTTAAGTAACTGTATCCCCTGCAGTAAAAACTATATGAATATGCTAGAATTAAAAATCTACATACAAAGAAAGTAGAAATGCAAATTGCTGGACAACAACAATGTTCTGTTAGCTTTTGTTGTATAATTTCACCCTGGAGCTAGGCTCACGTAGACAATCACATTACCAAATGTGCTGTTCAGGTGCTATTTCAAAGCTCAATGCATTCTGCAGGCAGAAAGTAATTCCCCTCCCTGGGCCAAACACATTTGAAGTGGGGACTTTCTGAAGTGGCAGGAAATCCTGTATTGCTATCAGTGGGTGCCTGGGTTTGGCTACACTGAGTTACTCTCTCCCTGATTTTAGATATGTAAGAGTTGTAAATGAGGAGTTGTGTCTTCTCATTAGGTTGGCAGCAAAGAGCTCTTCAGTGTTGAGGAAAAGAGCTTTGCAATGGGATAGGCACAAAGCAATGATGCAAGGCCATTTCTCAGCCCAGTTCACTCACCTCTCTATTTCCATGCTCTTGAAGAGCCTCAAGACTTCAGGTCATGGCTCATCATCCTGAAGGTGACTGCATCGCTGTCAACAGCACAGCAAGCCAGAGGTGCAGAAAGTTAATTCAGGTTTACAGGCAAGGATCCAACATACATTTTAGACAAGTTCAATTCATAACCTTATAAATGGAGCCATAACTTTTATATCTATCATGTTTGGAACATAACACCTCTGAGAAAGGTTCTTTAATTCCACCTCTAAGGTGGTGTGCCTCACTTGCCACTTAAATCTCTCCTGCATGCCTCCCCCCAGAACGACCTCACCTATCAGTGCAAAATTGTTGTTGTGCCTGATTGCACAAACCAGCCCAGCCTTTTACCTGGGAGATGTGCCACAAATAACTTCCATTATATATAGGTGTGTTTCTGAGGCTGCTATCAGAAGAGAGAAAATATAATGTCTCAACAGCCCAGCTTAGCTGCTGAGGAGGCACTTGACTGAGCAGAGCAGCCATTTATCTCAAAGGATGGCAGAAGTTTGGAACATTTGGAAAAAGACAGCCAGGGAAGCTTGGACAGTGGGGTCCATCCCCAGCAGACCTTTATAAGCATTGCTAAAACCTTTTTATGTCACTCTGTCTTAACAGCAACACGCAGAGAGGCTGTAATGTGTAACAGGGAGGTAACGGTGGTGATCGCCTTAGGCCACTTTCAATCCCCTGCATTTCTCCCAGGCAAAGGCAATTTAGGTTTAATAGTATATCTATAAAAAAATTATTAAAGCCCTTATTTGAGTTCTTCTTGTGTAGGCAAAGAAAGGAGGAGGACTTTCTGAACTCATCTGAAGTGCATTAGTAGGTAAGAGCTGACATTAACACACTCTCGAAGGTCACAAAGAGACAGTTTTCATTTCATTTCACTACAGAGTTTACCCATGTGCTACATTTCTTCCTGTTTAGCAAAGACAAGCCCCAGAGTCATTCTGAACATTAATTACATTTAAATAGCACCATAAGAAGTCCTTTTATTTTGATAATTTACAATACTAGCTATTGCAATGAGCTTTGAGAAATAGACAAAGTGACAATTTTATTCCAGCCTTTTGTGGACAAATTCACTGGCTATTTCATAGCTGTATTAGCCCAAGATCAGATTTTCCTACAATAATTACACTTTCTCTTGAATTTATGGACGTTCAAGCTTTCAGTTGTCTGCTGGGAGCACTTCGTTTATGCATGAGGCATCTCAGCCCACTTAAGCAGAAGAAAAAGCAGTGAGAAACAGACTTTTGGTTGAACACAGAAGTCTCCATAGATCTCTTAGCCTTTTTTAAAACTAATATCTAATGAAATCACAGATTCCTTTTGCATTTTTGTGCCTGCCCAGGAGCCCTCAGTGTTGCTTTGCTTGAGGAAGCAAGTATGGAGCAACTTAAGCTACAGCATGAACAAGTGTCTTTCCAGGGACCATTTTTATTTTGAACACATGAAAACGAAATATTCTTATCTTGTGACTATAATCTTAATAAGAAATAACCCATGGTGTTCTTGCTCTCTTATACTTTCACTACTTGTGTGTTAAGATCCCAACCAGCTAAAAAAAGTGGCTCTACTGCCACTGCTTTTGCACAGTATACGGGTAAGACACAATGTCAGATTTAGAGGGCATCTTCCTCACTCCAAATCACTAGAGGAAACAAAGATTTAGATTCTCATGCAGTGAACTGTGCAGGGCCATCCAAAAGCCAGGTGGTAACTCACATCATCTCTAGAGATGGGAGACTATCTTATGGGGAGGGCAATGGGAAGAAGCTGAACTGATATTTCCTTGATGTATCTGGAAGGAACTTTTTCCTCACAACACGATTTTATGACAATCTTCAATTTGCTGTACTGGGTAGCTTTTCCCTGGTCAGCAACCAGACACACCAAAATTACACTAGACACACCAAAGTTACAGTTAAAGTCACTATGGGAAATAAAATGAGTTTCTCCCTCCTTCAAATTAAAAGAAGGATGCAGGCTAGACAAGAACCATACCCCTGCAATAGGACTTGATTGACTTTAATGGGGATACAGTCACACAGTTCAATATATTCCCTTGCCAGGAAACTGGGAATTTGTTTCCAAAAGGGCAAAGGCCTCTAGGATGTGTTCTGATTCTCTGTGATTTGATCTGTGCTGTTGTCAATGATTTACCACAGCGTTTTGGAGGCTGATGGGCTCCGTGCTTCTTCTAGCAGTGCTTGCCCCAAACAGCCTCCTGAAGCCTAAAGCTTTTGTTTGCAGCTAATCTATAGCAAACATTTACATATGGAAAAACAATGTGGTGAAGCCTGTGTCAGCTGCCCCCTCCTTTGATTGTGTCTATATGCTTGCTGGTTTTAACAGCGCGGTGACCCACGGCTACAGCATGCAGGGAGCTGGAGGCATTGCCTTCCCAGAGGTAAGTCCATTCCTCCTTCCAACTTCACATATAGAAATTACAGGCAAATCAGTCAGCCCATCAATTTTGTCCTGACTTGAGGCATGTGCACCTTGTGCTCTCTGTAAACACTACCAGGAAAAAAATCCCCAACTATTGGCAGTTGTCCCAATGCAAGCTTGGCATCGTAATTCCTTCTTATATGAACTGTTTGCACAATGGTTTTTCTTCCACAGATGACAATTAAGCCTTCTTAAACTTCCTCACCAAAATTACTGAACTGAGTTTGGGCACTTGAAGTGAAACCCCTCTACAGGATGATTTATGAGTGAATATTTTTCATATTCTTTTCATGATAATTATTTTGCATTTGACAATGTGAAGTTAACAAGTGCTGTGAATAACCCAATTTTCAATCCAAGCCAGATTCTCATACCTCAGGTTTTTTTTTTTCCCCCTGAACAATATTATTAACCTATACAAGTGTCACTTAGGTTTTGAAGGAAGGGAATAAACAAGTTACTTTTTTTATTTCTAAAGCTACACTGTCATTATAGGAAATGGTTGGATATTTTTTTTTATATAGCTATTAATTTCAGGCATGTTCTAAAGGCAAATATGATTTAGAAGGATCAAAAAAAGGTATCAGTGATAATTGGAACATGGAGACAAGGAGAAGGTGGAAAGGAAGAAAAAAAATGTGGTAGTGATACACTTAATTATGAAGGCTTATTCCGATAATCCCTTTTGAAAATGAACAAAGAGGAGATTTTTGATGTTTGATGAACTTATCAAACAAGGCAGAATAATGAAGAGGTAAATGTAAAATCCAATCGAAGGTGAGCCAATTAAGTACTTTGTGAAGTGCTGAAGGATACAGCCCACAAATCCTCCTGTCAGAGCAAAAAAAAAAGGCAACAATGCAGGTGTCCTCCAGCTCTGTGTTTGTCTGCAGGCTCCTGTTGTTTTCCTTGGGACACGGTGAGGTTTTGTCTCTCACACTGCTCTGCATCCACTGCTAAGCTCTTGTGGCTTTCATTTAGGAAGTCTGTCTTCTCCAGCCTCTGATGAATTCCTAATGTGCTCTGTACCTCTGCTAATTATCAATATTTCTCTTTGGACTGCAGTCTCAGAAGTAAAACAGACTGCTCATTAGTTAATCACCAAAATAATAATAATAAGAATGTTTTGGCTCAGAATCACCCCTCAAAATGCTTGGAAGTCTGTAGCAAACACAGAGTTGTACTGACAGGCCACAGATTGCTCCTGGAGACAAAGAAACACATTGCACAAATAAAGAAAGAAATAGAGATCATAAGGACTGGGCTGGGAGGCAAAATAGGTATTTTCTTGCTGCTGTATAATGATATTCACTGCATGTGCAGAGAGTCTGATCCAAGGGCCACTGTGATACAGCACTCCTGCCATTTTCTGCTTTTATACTCTTCCTTCAGGTTTTTCCCCTCAGAATTTACCTATTTCCTTTTAGAAAGAGTCAGCCAACAAATTCTCATGGTCAACAGGGCTCTGTACCTTCTCAGCACTGCTGCTGAAACCATTCCCAGCACTCAACAAAGGCCATGAGAATAAGACTCTGGTTGCACACTTGTCTGGAAAGATATTGACCATGAGTTCACAATGATATATAAAAAAAAAAGGTAAAATCAGCAGATTTCTGAACAGGCCCAAGGTGATAAACATCACTACTCCTGGAGTTTGTGTTGTGCTTCTGGGGAGAAAGCCAGAAGAAAAACCTTTCCTTAAACCCTGTCTCTTCTCAACATTCCTTCTGCTTACTCGGTGTGTTTGGGTTTATACATATGAGATACATGTATTTTATTGCAATCTACCTCTTGAAAAGGGCTAGGACTTCTTGAGAGAGTTGGAAACCCAAGATAAAATCCTCAGGTCCTGTACCTGCTGCCCTTGGCCAATTCTGATGGTGAAATACTTGGATGGGGTATCTTGTGCAGTACAGCCACCCCTGCTAAGGGCTGCTTCCCATTTCCTACAAAAGAGGTGGAAAACCATACCCACAGACCATTTGCTCCCTGTTAGCCTCCAGCCCTCCTTAAAACACAACTTCAAAGACCTTGACTGCTGTCTCTTCCCCCTCCTCAGAAGACACAGCAGAGATGTTAATTCTCCAGCTCCTGTCGACTGTCAGCTGAGCCAGTGGTCAGAATGGACAGATTGCTTTCCTTGCCAAGAGAAAAAAGTAAGACTCCACTGTAATGTATTCATTTATCTTCAGATGTGTCTGTGATGAGGATGTACACACATTAATTATATATATTATGCATATTCATCATTCTGAAGCATCCAGTAAACTCATCCACATATGATGGAGATGCTCCTCTACTAGAGAGGCTCTTACTTACCCTGGTGTAAACTGGGGAATAAATTCATTCAAGGCAGCAGAACAGCAGAATGCAAAATCAAGGCAAATGGTGGAAGAATTTGGCCAGCATATTTGCCAAGCACTTTCTTCCTTTTCTATCTCAGATTTAATTAAGTATCCCTTGATTCTTAATGCAAATATTCCAATGAAAAGAAATTAGAAGCAGACTTCATCCATCAGCTCCTGTTCTCCATTTCTTGTATCATTTCACGTATGCCTTCATAATTCAAGAATTTATTTTCAAACAACTGACATAATTTTGCTTTCTACTGACTTTATATCCCTGCATTTTTTGTTCCTGTGCTTGTAATGAGCAAATGATTTGGTTCTACTCTCTTCCCCCCACTTTTTTTTTTCTTCCTAGTTTAAAGAGCAGCAATTCTCATTAATAATCCATCAGAAATGTTGCAGGATCAGTGTTGTAATTAGTGTCTGTGTCCATCTGAGCCTGTTACTTTCCAGGACAAAGTATGTGTAAATGGGAGAAATCTACATTATTTCCAAAGTATTAAACAGGGAAGATATTTTTTTAAAACAGACATTCCAGCCCCCTCCAAATTCACTTGTATGAACTTCAAGTTAATCTCCTGAGCTCCCACCTCTCTGCTGACTCTCCTTCTTCATTCATCATACACAAAGTCTTTGGGCCACATACAAAAAAAAAGACAATAAAGATAAAAGTGATAGTTTTAATTGCTTGATAGCCTATGGAGGTGATGTTCCTGGGGGGCACACAAGTTAGGTGCTGGTGGTGATATTCTCTTCCCTGTGGTTCAGCACCGGTACCGGAGGCTGCTGCAGCCAGCAAGGTTTGCAGGGCAGAGCTGTGCAGGGCACCTCTGGCATGAGCAAGCTTGCCATGCTAGGACAACGTGTGCTAGACCCCCCAGCTGTGGGAAGGACTTCCAGTGTGAGGAAACAGGTGAGTGAACCAGGCACAAACTCCTGACAAAGAAGTTTTGGTTGTGGGTGGATGGACTTGAGGGTGATGGCAGCCCCTGTCATGGGCAGAGCTTTGCCAACCAGCCAGGAGTATAGTGAAGCAGTGCAAGAGAAAGCAGGATATTTCCCCAACTTTGTTGTTTTTTTCCTCTCCCCACTTTTACAGCAATCCATCCATGCTACACTTAGATTTGGATAGAAAATAAGGCTGTGTGCCGTGGAAAAGGTTAATTTTTCAGTGGAACAAAGAGAGTAGAAATATTCTGCTCCAACTGCTGCGTTACCCGCTCACCCTCCCCTCCATGGGCCCCGCTGCTCCCACAACACACCACTTGCTCCCCCTGCACAAGACATAGTTCAATCATGAATCCAACTAGCAATCTGTTGGGGTGATTTATTTATTTTTAGCTAGCCCCAGCTCTGAGGATTGGGATCTGATACGGCTGTTCTCTGGAAGTTTGACTAGCCTTGACAGATTTTTGTTTTTACACAAATGGCTCAAACTCCCATCATGAGCATTTAATGAAAATCCTGTTGAAATTCAGGAATAGGCACCAGTTCTGTTGATCAGCTCTTCAGCTGGAGCAGGTCATCATTGCTCTGTTGAGCTAAGTGCAGCAGAACTAGTCTCCTCTTGCCATGAATGGCATGTCCAGATTTTCTGCTCACTCTCAGAAGCAAAAGCACTTTCATGTTGCAAACATCCATTCTTGAGGGGTAATTATTGCAATAAACTCCCCAAATACTTCCTGCAATGGGAAGAGGCAAAACTGCACTTTAATGAGACTGACTATGACCAGCTGGTTGAAGGAGGTTCTTCTTCCCCTCTACTCTACCCTAGTAAGACCATATCTAAAGTACTAGGTCCAGTTCTGGGCTTCTCAGCTCAAGAGAGACAAGGAACTACTGGAGAGAGTCCAGTAGAAGCTATGAAGATGCTGAGGGGACTGGAGCATATCTCTGAAGAGGAAGGGCTGAGAGCCCTAGGGCTGGTTAGCCTGGAGAAGAGCAGACCCAGAGGGGATCTGCTCAATGCCTCTCAGTATCTAAAAGGGCAAGGGTCAAAAGGATGGGACTAAGACTATTTTCATTGGTGCCCAGAGACAGTACAAGGGGCAACTGGCACAGAATAGAACTCAGGAAGTTTCACCTGGGTTCACTTTTTTATTGTGACAGTGCCAGAGCATTGGCCCAGGCTGCCCAGAGAGGTTGTGGAGACTCCTTCTCTGGAGACTTTCACAACCCACCTGGAGGTGATCCTGGGCAACCTGCTCTGGCTGACCCTGCTTTAGCAGGGAGGTTAGGCTAGATGATCCCTAGAAGTCTCTTCCAATCCCTGCCATTCTGTGATACAGAACTGACTACCCTAAGCCAAGTGAAGAAGCTATTGCTTTCCATAGCTCCCTTCCAAAAGCATGATTGTAGACTATAAAATCAGGCCAGTGAGGTGACCTCTACTTGATTCCCATCCCATGAGACCCCAAAGGAGTGGGCAGTTTGGACTCAGAGCTGTGCTTGCTCCAGTTTGCAAAGGAGAACCTCTCCTCCAGGAGCTGGGAAAAGCAAGCTCCCAATGGAAAGTAACCACCAGTGTGACTTCTTGCGGCCCTGAGGTATGGGTGGAACCTGGAACAATCAGTGCAAGCCACCAGGTAAGTGATTGCCTGTACCTGTGCACTTTAGGTCGCTGTATTAAACGGCATCTTGTGTGCAACAGAGAGCTAGACTGCAGAGATGGGTCTGACGAGGCTAACTGTGAGGATGAAGACATTGAAAGCCCTTGTGAACATCTGTTCCCAATCCCAGGGTATGAAAAAGCAGCCCAAGGGTGAGTAATTAATCAATAGCTGCTTTTCTCACAATCAAAACAGGATTAAGGTGTTTTGTTTTCTTTAGTAATAGCAATGCTCCATGAATTGGTAGGGTGCCATACAAAAACCCAAAGGAGGGCTCCTGTCCCACCCAACCCTGGGTAGCAATGAAGAAGACAGGAGGGTTCATCCCAGCTTTTATTTCAAATCCTGTCATGGATTTACTCTTTGACCTTGATCTCTCCCAGCCACCCTGTACTTGTGATGTCCTCTCTATACTGATGTAAAAATACATCCCAGTTATCTCACAGCTTTCTTCAGCTGATAAAAGCAATATATTAAAGCAAACAGCAGACTTTGGACATGTAGCATCCTAGTGGCATTCATCCTTAAGGAGAAAATTTAACTCTGGGATTTAAGACTTTAGAGCACAGATTCAAGACAGAGAGCCTGAGCTCCACATAAACATAGGCAGGGTAAATACACCTATCCATGAAAAAATTCTACTGTATTCAGTTTCAAATTTTGCTTAGGCAATACATGCAAAAGAGGAATCCAGAATGAACTGAAAAGAAAACTCTTGTGACATCCTTGTTTTAAAATCTTGTGGTTTAACTAAGATACTGCTTAGATTCACGTGGAGAACATGGGCTACAGGAGGAGAATGTAGTCAGCCACTGGATAACTTTCCCACCATCTCCATGCAACACTCTCAACAAGATAAATGAGTCCATCAAAAGTTTCTTGAGATATATACTAATTTTCACCAAGCTCTCCATTTAAAACTGCTCTCGGATGGGTTTCTCCTACAGAACACACAAAAGCAACAACATTTACTGTCTTAGTCTTAAAAGACAATTCCCTGTTGTGAGGAGCAATGCTGCTGTCTAGCCTGAATAATGCTTTCATTTTGTGCCATGGAATGAGAAGGAATATTAAGTAGTAGGTGGGATTTCAGAGGGCAGAAGCTGTGATGGTTGGAGAACAGGAAGAAAGAGGTTTAAAGAAATAAGTGAGAGACTTGGCAAAGCAGAAGCAAATTGCAAGTCTAGGGAGGGTGCTCACTCCTCCCCTGAGAAACAGGAGCATTATTAAAAGGAAGGAGATGAAATTAAGATAGAACACAATTACAGAGAATGCCAGGAAACTCTTGGGTGGCAGTGAGATGCATTAGGCTCATGGGAGACCTGGAGGAGTTCCAGGACTTCGGGACTTCTGTAACTGTACTCACTGGGATGGACAGGACAATTTAACCGATTTCTTCCATTTCCAGTATATTAACCCTAACCAGTATCTTGGAAATAAAATGACTTGTTTGTCTCCTGTTGGCTTCAGGAAGGAGACAGCAAGAAGACACCAAACCCAACCCTTAGGATTTTAGATGCTATCCAAATTCAAATTCAGACACCTGACCATAGATAACACTTGCAGTGTCAAGAGAACAGAAACAGTGACAGAGACAATTGGGGAAACAAAACAGAAGCTCTGGATAACTTTCTGAATGCTACCTCTTTCCAAGATACAATATCCTAACACAGGAAGGGAGCCAGTACGTATATGATCCTAAATTTTCTGGAGGCCACTGTGAGTACGTGTACAACGGTGAGTGGCGGGAGCTGCGGTACGATACTGCCTGCGAACGGCTGTACTACGGCGACGACGAGAAGTACTTCCGCAAACCTTACAACTTGCACACATACCAGTTCCTAGTAAGTATTTGGGCTGGCCAAATTTTGCTACATTTTCCCAGTTAAAAGCCAATCTTTAGCCTATAAAGATCTTAGGTACATTTTATCATTCATGACAGGTTGTCTTTCGAGGTATCTTTCTCCAGCTGTCCCCAAGACAACGGGCGATCGATGAGATAAATGCTGTTTTATGGTACATCAAGGAACTAATGTGCTTTATCAGCCAGCCATTGCCACTGCTTACTCTGGGCTAGTCAGAGCCAAGAGGAATGTTTTTTTTCTCTAAATTCTGCTATTATTGAGCTGTAAGGTTTGCACAAATCACTCGTCTCTCTAGGGATGAAGTTGGCCCTATGGAAAATGGAAACAATGCTACCAGCTCAAGTTTTGAAAGCATTTTTAAGCCTATGACATGGCTACAAGGGATGTAAATCCAAATTCTGAGTGAGACAGAGATCCTGAAAGCCATTATCATCTATCTATCACAACATCTAACAGAGATCCTGAAAGCCATCACTATAGATCTATCATAACATCTATACTGTGTGGGGTCACATCTGATGTTAGATGCTGAACTAATTAGAGCAAGGATTCAACCTGGGTCTCCCACATCATAAGTGGGTGCCTTGGCCACACAGTTAAATGTTTATCATGTTTTACATGAGCGAATGAAAACACATTATTCCAGGGGAGTATTATGGCTAAAGGCCCAATGCAAGTGACTTTTATGTCTTCCCAGCAGGCAGAGTCCCCTGTGCATCTTAGTTCCCAGACAGACTCACCACATGGACCCTATTTCCTTTCCATCCTTACCTTCTGCTAGCAGTGGAGGGACCTTTACACCATGGTCAGGCACCGAGGAACATGTGAGCACACCCCATATGCATCTTGACTTAGAAGTGTCTACCTGCTGAGGCCTAGGAAGTCACTCATGATGATACAAGATGGTTCTTTTCTGTGTTGGTAAATTAGCTGGCTTTTTAGAGGGATGGCAAATGGCACAGCCTGGATTCAGCAAGGCTGCTCAGTTCCCCACACTGGCAAAGCAGAGCTGTCAAGAAAAAGGTCACTGCTCTAAAACACACACAAAACAAGGTTTGTTTTTCTAGTGTTGCCATCTCAAGCGGTTGGTTCATGGCTGGTGAATTTTTTTCCCTAAATAAATTCATCCAGAAGCAGGCTGGAGAGAAAAAAAATTCAGTCCAAACCATTAGGATTTGGCAGAGCTGTAAGAAACTGAAAGGAAAGGTTTGTAATGGGAAGTGCCAAGCTAACTTAATAGGTACCATTAGCAGCTCTGGCTGTAATGCTGCTACTTGGAGTGGCTAAACACAAACCTTTCTCCTGCCTGGAGATGGATGAAGCAAAATCCATGCCTTTATCCACATTTCTCACATATTTCCAAATGAAATGGCACGTGACTTAACTCTTTACTCCACATTCACTGAAATCAATGTTGGTGCTGGCATGGGCTTCAACAGAGGCACCATTAGCTCTGGAAAGAAGTAGAGATTGAGAAGGAAGGAAAGTGCCTTAAAAATGAATGTCTGCTCCTTTCACTTTAGGCCCATGCTGACTCTGGATTCACTTTTGAGTCTTACGACGATTCAAAGGATCTGCTTGATGCTCTTAAAAGTGAAAAATCCCAAACAACAGGCTTTACCATTGGAATTGGGCCTGCAAAAGCACCTTTCGTGGTAAACCTGGGCTTGACTTTATCAGGTGGCAAAGGATCCCTGAAGAACTTCACACAATACACTACAAAGGTAAAAAAATACCCCAAAAAGTTAATCAGTGATGCATATGCTTCAGTCATGTCATCTGTGTATCACATGTTCTGGCTATAACTTGCATCACTTTGTTCTCTCAATTGAATTTTTTTAACACATAGTAATTATACCTTAATTTGTTCATGAAATTGCAAATGCATGATTGTTAGTAATCCTGTTTGTTGTTCTTATTACATTTTAGCAAACAGGAAGTGGGAATAAAATTGAATTATGGAGTACCACAACATATGTCATCTCACCTCATCCTCTTCCATGGTTACATTAAGCACATATAAATTAAAAAATGCTTAAAGTGATGACGAGGGAGGAGGAAATACCAAGATGTTGATCAAAACACTTGTCCTCAGGGAATGAGCTCTGCTAGCAAATATATCTTGTTCAAATTAATACAAGCTGCTTTATGATGGGGAAATATGCTGGTTTTTATGGGAGGTTACAATACTGTGCTGAAAAAGAGTACCTGGTAATAGGGTGTATTTCTCACAGTGGGTTTACATCATGGACTAGCTGTGGTGACCTCTTTCCAATATAATAACATGAGTGCTGGTATTTTCCACGTTTACTGTGCCCTATCTCCACTTTTCTCATGGCTGCTGACAGAAAACAATAAAGAAGAATTACTTTGATGGTGTTCTGAGTTAAAATGCCCTTAAAAGCTGTTTGAAATAGGCACCATTACAGTATTTACTGTGCCCCTTGTCTAGACTCACATGATGTTCACAGCTAAACGATGGTCATTTATTGGAGGAATCATCTAAAGGACTATTCTGGTTACACTGGAACCTTTTCTGAGGCAAGGGCTAATTTAGAAGAGGAGTTGTGGATCTAATAATATATCCAGGAGATCCTCTCCCCATCAGCACCTTCCTGACTGGGGCATCCTCCCACTGCCCTTCACCTCACACTGCACACAAGAAAATACACACTCTAAAAAAAAGGAGTTACTACCCATTTCCTTTAAACCTGGGCTTGTTTTCATGCCTTCAACATACACTGACAGAGATTCAAGCTTTCCTCCACAAACTTAAAGACTAGAAATGGCTCTTTTTTTCCTCTTTTTCTTTCAAATGGATGTTGAGCAGCAGCTTCTCTTTTCTTCACCTGCAGGAGCTTGCATTCATTAGAGGTGTGACAAAGGTGCAGACAGCCTGTTTCAAGATGAGAAGGGAGAACATTGTTTTGGATGAAGATGTGCTACTCTCCCTGCAGGAGCTTCCAGACACCTATAACTATGGCATGTATGCCAAATTCATCAATGACTATGGCACCCATTTCATGACATCTGGCACTATGGGAGGAGTCTTTGAGTACATCTTTGTCATCAACAAAGAAGAAATGAGAAGAAAAGGTTAGAAAAAGAGAGATTCTCTGCTCTAAAACTTTCTGTTCTAAACTGAGCATTTCCAACCTGGTGACCATGGGGTGGGTTCAACCCACCAGAATAATTTATCTGGCTCTGGCTGCTCCCCACAGTCATTGAGATGATGAGTAGCTGGAAGAGTAGGTGCTCATTGGCACCTCTTTGTTGAGCTGGCTGGCATGTCCCATCACATGATGGACACTTACTCACCACAAGCCCAAAAATGCACAGTGGAGGTGGGGTAGGTGTATGCACATGTCATTCACTGCTCACACAGCAAGGGATTAGCTTGAGTGTCAGAAAAGGTATTCCATGATCTAATTTCAGAAGAATCTGGGTGAGACTGGTAGTTTAGGAAGGAACCACAGCATCTTTTTCTCCCTTTTTTTTCAGTGTCACTTCCTAGACTCCTCTGAACTTAGTCTATTTCTTATAGTCTTTGTTCTGGCCATTCTCATGAATGCTCAAGGACTGCAAACTCATCCAGAGCAAAGAGAGATAGCCCACTCAGGGTTTAGCCTCCTAATAGTGAGGGTTTCCATTATCCATAAATGGAAATAACACATTGAGCTTGGCAATACCTCTGCCACTTGACTCTGCTTAGTGTCAGAGCTGGAGACTAACAGACCTCTGTTAGCTTCAGTTCTCAACAAATGAGAGTGTATGAGGCTGGAGAGCCATACCTCTAAATCTCAGTTACATGAAACATCCACTGTAGATCTCTAGAGCACAGGAATAGCCATTACTGGTGAGTCAAAGTGGTGAGTCACTTTTCCTAATCAAACCCCAAAGATGCAGAACAATAATATGGTACTTCAATACACTAATCAGACTGTCAACTTTTCCAAAGGTGTCAACAAGGTAATAGATCTCCCTTCCCCTAAGGATCATCACTCTGCTCTGTTGAGGGTAACACTGCCTTGGTAACTCCAGGCTGGATGTTTATGCAGAAGAAAACTGTGATCTTGGACAACAAGAATGCTATAATTCCATTAATTTCCATGGGGAAATTAATGCCCCGAATTCTGCCTCCAGTCTCAAACAGTTTGGTACCTTCAGCACTAGAATAACTATATATTCCATAGGAAGTGTTAACCATGCCAATTTTCCCCCATGAAATTAGTGATTGAGAGAACTTTCATCAAGTTCCTGAACTACTGCTGTTTGGAAAGATGATGCCTCTTGAAATCATTTATTGGCAAACAGGACTTCAAGAAGCAGACTGTCAGCTTCAGGGGAAGAATGAACCAAGGGCCCCTGGAGGGAGGCTATTATTTTACTTTATCTTGTGCTTGCTCTGTAGGTGAGAAGGAGATTTACCGCTACAAGATGCCTTATCTTAGTAAAGGATGTTGAAGTTCATCCAAAATGTGCCCCAGTAGAGAAGTTATTTTCATTCTAATGTAGCACACTTCAGTAATTTTCCTCTAATCCAGACTGTGCTACGAAGTCCACATTTACCAACTCAGCAGTGCTCTACATCACACGATGCAGAAGGACCCACCTGCAGTGGCTGATATGCAGGTGTCTAAAAGCCTTCAGTAAAAAACCCTGGGTTTTCTAATGGTGATCACAGCCATGCTCAGAGGCTGTGTTTGCAAAAGGATTATCTGCCTTCCCTGAAGAATGGTCAGGATCAGGATATAAGCACTCAAGTCTTAACATTTGAGCTTCCTAAGATGAGTCTGAAGCTCTGCAGATGTACTGTGGAGTCCCCACAAGGCTGAGCAGCATGGCACCTGTTTTAGATCAACCACTGCACCCTGAGAGCCCACCTTGCACATGGGGCTACATGTTAAATGCTCTGGGAGACAAATAAACAACCCTTCTTTCTTTTATAGATCAGTGACTAAAGCATGTGGCCAGGAAAAAGATCCCTAGGCTAAGTCCTCTTGAAATGAGAGCTTGGGTAGTTGCTAAGTAGCTAGCTAGGCATAGGCATGAGCTGGGCTTTAAGCATCTAGGAAACCTGCATTTTGAAAATGAAGTAATCTTCTGGATTCAGATACCCAGGAACAGACCACAACTCACTGGTGTAGCCCTTAGGGCTGCAGTTTTGCTGCCAGAGCTATTTCTAGCTTTCAGGCTGTAAGGGCTTGCATGGATGTGGCCATGAATGAAATAAATATATATGTCAGAAGGAGGTCCCTCGTTGCTCTGCCATCAATATTTTTCATTACTTGTTTTTTTTAAAACAGATTGTTATGGTTCTATTATTTAGCAGAAAACAGCATAATGTGTTTGCACATTACAAGAACATTTATGGGAGGAACATTATGCACAGAGTAAATTAGAAAGAGTCTTCATATATTCTGATTAATTCAAAAGGCAGCAGTAAATCTTATCACCCCGGCACATTTAACTATCGCAAATTATATCATTTAAAATAACTATCAGGGCTCTCCCTCCTCGAGTGCCAATATTTTCTGTGACCACCCTTTTGCAGTGATAACCACTTTTCATTTATCAAGACCCCGATCTTGCTGCAACCAATAACGAATTGTATTGACAGACCCTCGCTGAACATCATTACTCAACGGGAACCGTGGCCAATCGATTAATCAGGGTGTTCCTCCAGTTTAATTTTATGGCACTCCAACACCAAGATAAGCCATCATTCAGGGTGCTTTGGGTGAATGAACTTTACCCACTGTGTTTACAACTGTTGAACTGTTTAGTAGAAGTAATGGAGTGCTACACATCTAATCTTTCTCCAGGGCCCAGTTTTGCAATGGGATGCAATTCCCCCCAAAGTCTTGAGCATGCTTCAGCTCTCCCCAGTTGGAATCCAGGATGTTGTCAAAGCTTAGGGCTGGGCTGACCATCAATCCAGTGACAGAGGTTCTCTATTATGCCCTTTCCCTTCCCTTTATCTCCTTTTCTCCAGGAAGGAAAAAAAAGGAATTAACAGAGAGAGAGACTTGTGAATCCAAAATGAAAACTTAAACTACTTCATTGAAAGTAACAACAATAAAATTAAATAAATAAACAAATATATACAAAAAACCCTAACACCACACCCAAACCCACCTTGATGGTAACTACATCACTGTCACCACTGATACTGTAGCAGAAAGACTCAGCAGCAGACAGGAATCACACTCAGGGACTGGATCCTGAAACTGGATTCAGGAACTCTTGGATCAGGATTGAAGGAAAAACAGATGAGTCCTGCAACAGCAGAGCTGGGCTTCTGATCTTCACAAGGAGAATTACTCTTGGATCAGGATTGAAGGCAAAACAGACAGAGCTGGGCTTCTAATCCTCACAAGAAGTTACCAGTCCACCACAGATAGCTCAGGTGTTCAACCTTCAGGGAAGATAGAAGCTTAAAGCTCTCCTTTTTTGTATTTGCTGTTAATTAGGTGCTAAAGAGCTTAATCAGGCACCTGCCTTGCTTGGGTCTTAGGCTTTATGTAAGAGACCCTAAGGCCCAAGCTTGATGTGAAAGTTTTAGGGACTGACCCTCAGTTTATACTGAACATGACATTATATGGAATGGTATACCTTGTTGGACACTTTAGGGTCATAACTCAAACCAGGGCAGATGTACAGCATCTTTCTCAGGATGCTGAGCACCTATGTCAGTTGGGACCCACCAAGCCAACCAGCAGATCCATGCCTCACATGGCTCCAGCAAGCCTCTCCTGCAGGGTGTGCTGAAGGGAGCAAACCCAGAACTATGGTCATTTTACCAGTGTGTTAAAGCCAAGCAAGGCAAGACACTGCTCCTCAGTGATGTGGTGAAACAGCTCAGCAGACAATGGTCCAGGTTGGAGCTCAGCCAGAGGTTCAGCAGGAGGTTGTAGACGTGGTGCTTAGGGACATGGTTTAGCGGTGACCTCGAAGCGTTGGGTCAATGGTTGGACTTGATGATCTTAGAGATCTTTTCCACCCCAAATTATTCCGTGATTCACTCTTTAGACCATTAAGCCAATGCACAAATCCCACTGACCTCTGTGCCTCCCTTTCAATACCCTGGTATTGATCCTTGGGCTGCTTTGTAAAACACTTTAAGATCCTCTGACAAAAAAAGCAATATAAAAGTTACCTAGTACTTACACACCCCATATTAATCAAAATCAATGGATTTGCTAACTATTAAAGCAGACAGCCATATATTTGCAGCACGCTGCAGTGTGTACATAAAAGCAGGCTATATGAAATATGCACATTGCTTACCTTGGTGAAATCACCTCATGAGTTGCCTTCTCCCCTCTGCAGTCACTTCAGGGCTCTCCAGTTACAGATTTTCATGATGTATGTGGTGGTGCTGGGAGCAGCAGCCCTGCAGCAGGCAGGAAGGCTTTGGCAGCTCACAGCAGACAGACCTTCTGGAAGTTGCTACCTAAGATGCTACTTAAGCCACTGATACATAGGTCACATCCTGAGTTTAGGAAAAATAGTTCAGCTTCTGGTGCCAGCTTTACCATAGTTAGTCTGTGGGAAAAAGAAAGAAAACCAAAAAGTTTTATTTTTCAATAAATAACCCAAAGAAGGACATACAGGCCTGAAACCTTGTGTTAAGAATTTTACTTTCTTCTAACACTTTCTAAGTAAAGACATTTCTCTACTCACATGTTATGTGATAGGCCAACATACCCCAAGGCTTTTCACTACAAGCCTAAGTGCCTTCCACTGCAATAGCTCTTAGAAAAACAGGCTAGACAAATAACCAAATATTTTCTTCATTCACAGAAAAAAAAAACCAACCACCAAAAACTAGTAGAAAGTGAATATCCTTCCACTCAGAATGAGTCACTAATTTTACCTGTTTCCATTCTGCTTTGCAGGCATCCGCACTGAAGAGATAAGTGCCTGTATTGGCCTGTCAATTGGCCTCACAGCCAGCACGCATCCACTGGAACTGGGAGCATCTGTGACACCTTCTAAACGTGCAAATAAAGGATTTATGAAAGCTGGTATGATAGCAGGCTTATGAAGGCATCTTGCATCACTTCTTTTAGTCCCTTGGGCATGGAGATTTAAGTAGAGTTACATAAGGGTACAAAGAAAGGAGCTCTGGTGCCATTCCCAGCCACGGTCAGGCCCAATCGTGGCACCAGGAGTGACTTTGGGGTCCAAGTCTCCAGGATTACTGATTGCTCTTGAAAGAGCAGGAATTAAGGCAGCAAGATTTGGATTTAAAATGTGTGTAGAGGCAGTGGGGTGGCTAGAAGGCTGCAGTCCCTATAGCTCTGATGGCCTGGGCACAGATGACAAGGGCAACATGGCTACTATTGAAGAAGTCAAAACTGACTACAAAAATTACTCAAAATGGTTAGGAAGCCCCAGATTTGTAAATCACTTAAACATCAATAGACAGAGTGATCTACTGCCCATGTACTAACTAGAAACCAAGGCCGGATGAGTGTAGGCTCTTTGGGTCTTACCAGCTTGGAGTATTTGGGATGCACAACTCATCAGCAACCACCTTGTGATAATGTAGCAGGGCTTGCCCAGTGAGCAGGGGACATCAAGATCCCATTAGTTTCAGGAGGCAGCATCAGTGCCATTGACTGATAACACCCTGCATGATTCAGCTCACCTCCATCAAGCAGTTTGTACTGTGTGTGTGTGGAAATGGTAACTAAATCATATGGACATTAATTCCCCTTTTCAGATGCCGAGAGCAACAGTGCAGTTGTGGAAGATATTATTCCCTGGATTAGAGGTGGAGATACCAGTTACAGTGGAGGGCTCTTGAACAGTTGGGATGGCAATATGTATCGTCACTGGGGAAGGTCATTAAAATACAATCCTGCTGTTATTGATTTTGAGGTAAGGCTTTTCTGCAGTTGAAGAAACTCTGCCACTATAAGGAATGAAAGTGTAGTCGAGCAGATCATTTCGTATTTTTATTGTGATCCCATCACAGAACAAGATTAAATGTAATGGGCCACTGAGCTGGTAACCTCTTATTCATTTCACAATGGGGAGTACATCTCCCACTGACTGCATCCACAGGGAGACAGACAAGGAGCTTAATGCTGGATTAGTGCCGAGTTAAGTTTTTGATGTGTCCCCAAACAGATTCCCAATGAATGGCTCTCCATGGTTGCATTCAGCCCTATTATTCTCCTCAATGCTGTCCACCCTCCTGTATAAGCAGAGGACTCATACTGGGCTGGAGAAGGAGTCTTGCCCCCCCAGCAAAGGCTCTGCATAGACCTCCCCACTGCTTTTCACCTCCCTCAGAACTGCAGTGGCTATGCCTAAACTCTGCAGTCGCATGGTAGATAGAGCTGTGAGTGCTTCCAGGAGTTTGTAGAGCAAAGGGCTCCTGGCTGCTTTGTCAGGTGGATCCTGTCTTTATTCATGCTCCAAAAAAGAGGGTTCATAGCCATAAAAATCAGCCAAGCTCTATTTCTCCCTTTTGTTTATTGGATGCCCCATGGAATGGAAAGATTATTGAAGCATCCTACAGGGCTTCAGAGATGGGGAGGAGATGAATCTAAGTGGAGAGAATGGAAAGGGAGAGAGAATAAAAAATCCAGGGCCAGAGACCACAGAGGGGTAAGGAGCTTGGCACACCTCCTTTGGCTGTGGGCAGCAGAACCACATCTACCCTGAGATACTACAATTGTTGGTCTGCTCTGGGAATGCAGCTGTGGGGTGTGAGGGAAGGATCTCAGTCAGGGCAGGGACACACTGCCACTTCCATCCCTCTCATCTTCATTTGAAAGCACACCTGTTCCTAGCTCAGATAGAGAGTGAGAGAAGGAAAATGGAATCAGGAATTACTGGCAGGGCAACAGGGACTCTGCAAACCTTCCTGGGCAGCACCCCAGCAGCAGCAAGCCCTGATGACGTTCTGGCTTCAGGTTATACATATCTCTGCACAATTTCCCATCAATCCTGGGCAAAGTTTACTGCAATTTTCCAGTAAAACATGTGCTGACCTCTCTGTTGGCTGCTCTGGAGCTCAGCAGTCACTGTGCAACCACAGCTGGTGATAAGCACCCTTGTCCATTTCAGCAGCTCTTATCTGCAGCTCCCTCTCATTTGTTGAAGAGGTTTGTGCAAATTTGCCTAAGAGCTCTTCCCAAAGCTTGGCTGAGCCTCCCCACAAATTGCTCTCAGTGCACCTTGTACAATGAGATGATGCCCAGTTCTTCTCTAGGACAGGTTACCACCAATTCCCAGCCAGGACATGAAGTGTTTGCACAGACAGATGGATGGACAAATATAAAGTTGTGTCCTTAGACCAGCCCTGAACTTTTAGCTTTAATATTCCATTGAATATTAACACTCAGTTGGGCAAGTTATAATTCCAGACTGGGCTATTTTTGCTGAATGCTATACAGGGAAACTGGATTTTGCTACTGGGGATATTATGTCATGGTCTTAAAGCTGTAGATGACTCAGTATTATTTCACTACATCAAATGCAGAAAGGTTAAAGTTCTCCACACCCAGCATTTACTGGATAGTTCACAATCTGGTCACCATTAGTGGTAGGTTGGCATTAAGTTTTGAAAGCACCTCTCCAAAACTCTTACCAAACCATTTTGGTTTAAAAAGGCAAAAAGCATGTGAGAATCAGCACTAAGAACTCAGTTAAAAACTGGGCTTACCAGGGTATTTTAATTCATCCTTTGAATCCATACTGAAACTCCAAAGCATGTCCAGAAGAGCCAATCCCACACAAACCTCTAAGATGAGGAAGGACTTGGAACAGTGGTTTCTCACTGTGGCCCATCAGTCGTGGTAACACATTTGCATGATGTACACAGAGCTGTCGAGGAAGACAAATGAGTTTATTCTGAGCGCTGAGTTTATCCAGCAATGTCACAGCTCTCTGACTGCAGTGTGGCACCACCTCAGGTGATGCCCAGCTGAAACTGTCACCATGCTATCCTTCTCCATCCCACACAGCTGCAGCCCATCCACGAAATCCTCCGCAGAAGCAACCTTGGCAACATGGAAACCAAGAGGCAAAACCTGAAACGAGCTTTGGATGATTATTTATTGGAGTTCAACACCTGCCGCTGCAGACCCTGCCAGAACAATGGTGAAGCCATTTTGGTGGGAGACACCTGCTTCTGCCAGTGTCGATCAGGTGACAGAGGTCCTGCCTGCGAGCAGACTGTGCACCGAGGTAAGACTGCAGCGTGTACCCACAGCAGCAAAGGGACTGGGCTTTACCTTCCATGTGGTCAACCATCAGCTCTTTGCAGCCCTAGAGCAATCAAGCCTTGGCTGCTGCATTGCTTTTCTGGCTTCACTACCCTAAGCAGCCCAGGCACAGTCTGAAAATCCCTTGGTGTTTCCTGTGGCCCCTGGTGCANATACCCTAAGCAGCCCTGCAAGAGGCTTCAATTAGCACATCAGATGATTATTCAAAATAAATGAGTGGCAGTGAGGGTGTCTAATAGCTGGAGACTTACTGATGTGTGGCAAAGAGGTGAGCTGGGGTGTGGTGGCAACATCCTGGTAAAGCCCAGCTACCCTCAGTGCTCTACAGACACAGCTTGTTACTGTAGATGAGACTATCATCTGGTCCTCCCTGACTAGCGTGTCACATCCTTGGGATGGCAATTCTCCAGAGTTCTTGTGGCATCCAGCTAAGGATGTCTGCTACAAGGGTGAGAGCACAAACCTCAATGGACAGGGCTGGAAGGGAGGCTGGAAAGGTCAGGCTAAGAGGTGCTCAAGCAATGTGCCACTAAAAATGCTGGTTGAGTAACTGCCACATTGCCAGATTTCCTCCTTCCCAAGGAATAATTTTAACTAGAGGGAAGTATCTATTTTGGGGGAGAAAAAAAATGTATTTTTCCTAAGTGACAGGCTTTTACTTACATTTTCTTGATTACTTTATATACTACCCTCAAAAATTAAATAGGTGGTAAAAAAAAGCCAATCTTGGAACATACTCTTTTATGTCAAAAAATGTCATATTTCTTTCTGGATATTTCCATCCTGATTTGTGATGACAAAAAAAAAAAAAATCCAAATCTCAGCATATGAAGATGCCAGGAAAATCCATCTTCAGAGCAGTTCTACCAGGCAGAGCTCCAAGCCTTCACCATGTGCTCATAACCAGGGTCTCACCACTGGAAAATCAAAGCTCTGATGAGATAAGGAGTTAGAACAGACTTGGGTAGAAGGTTTATAAAGCTGAACTCAAAAGCATTGCTTCAGTGACTGCAAAGGAAGTTTCTTTAAAAATCTTAGGTTCTTTGAGTTCTCTCTCTCCAAATCCAAGGAATCTGCCTTAGATGAGGAGTTTGGAAAACTAAGGACCTGGCCCCAAAGCAGCCCAAGGAACTTGCCAGCCCCTGTGTTCCCTGCTTTTAGCAAGAGAAGGGACAGACACACTTCCAACTCCTAAACCAATTTTCAAATGTTTAGTTCCAAAACTTATTTAATACCAAACCCAGTGGTTTTTAAAGCATGATGTTTCAGCAGATGAGAAACCCAGCTTTCCACCCAGCACTAAGAGCACACACATCCATTTGTGCTGTCTGGATGAATAAAGTGCCCAAGCCAGGCATGAAGGCCAGTTGAGTAAATAAAACCCGACAGTAAATGACAGGCATCAAGCATTCCCATCATTCAGGAGTGCTGCCATAATCCATAGTATTGAAGGCTCCTGACAACTCCTTACAGTCTGGACTGTAATGAAAAAGCCCTGACATCACCCATCTCCAAAGGGATTAGCTGACTTCTCAAAACACCTCCTTGAAGTTCAGGGGACTTTTGTCTGGTGCAGAGAGACTGCCAGCTGACCTTTGGGAAAGGAAAGCCAAGCCACAGCCTTTCAAACTAACAGAAAAGGAAAAGAAACAACTATTGGTGTCTGAAGAAGGTGATGCTGCTTCATCTCCCTTGGCTTCAAAGTGCCTTGATCTCAACAGCAATCCATTTGCTGGGCATGGCTAGGATGGAGCAGGGAGAGGTTACAGCCAGACCTGAAATCACAAACTGCTGGTGGCATTCAGCTCAATCTTCCTCCTTTGCTCCCACCCAAAGTATGTGTCACAGATGGAGTGATGCACTTGACTCGTAAGAGAGAAGTAGCAATATGTCTGCTGGTATAAACCAGCCAATTACCAACATTTGGTAGTAAATGCAACAGTAGTTTAAGAAGATTTAAGGTTTAAGGCAAGGGACACTTGATCATTTACTGCATAGAAGACAGGCTTAGATAAAACTGTCAGGGAGACCTTCCCATTGAGACATGAGGTTCAGAAAGGAACCCCTCACTTTCTGTTTCTATTTCCAGCTCACTTACTGAGTATCTAATGCCATAAGAATTCTCTCAGCCTCAAGGAATAACCTTGAGAGGTGTCCCTACTCAGGGTGAGTTCATCAAATCATAGAATTGTTTAAGTTGGAAAAGAGCTTTAGCATCATTGAGACCAACTGTTAGCTCCATGGTGTGCAGCCCACTGCTGTGCAGAAGAGCTCAGCAGGCCCTGGAATGTCCACTATTGATGGAGTAAGATGATTGACTCATAGTCATATTTACATACTGACTACAGATGTTAGTTTCTTCCCCATTTGGCCTGAGTCAGACATCGACCAGCACTGTGGTTAGGTGGGCACATTGCTCAAATTAGCCCTTGACTATTGTTATCTGTCTCCCATGAATCCATTTTGAGCCAGATCCATCCATGGTGATCACCACTGGTGGTTATCATTCAGGCAGGGTTATGGCAAATACAGGACAGGTTGGGAGGACCACATGGTCACAGTATGCCTCCCTAGTCAGGCCATATGCAGCACTTCAGACTTATAGAATCATAGAATGGTTTGGGTTGGAAGGGACCTCTGGAGGTCATCTANGAATACTTTGCTTTTCCCCCCCCTTTTAAATGCATTTACAGGTGGCAAGACACAGGGGCGCTGGAGCTGCTGGTCACCATGGGGTCCCTGCCAGTCAGGCACAGCACGTCGCAGTCGGCAGTGCAACAACCCAGCCCCGCAGCATGGTGGGGAGCCCTGTGTGGGGAAGGACCTGCAGAGCAAAGCCTGCTGAGAACCCTCCAGACCCATGTGGATTCACTGTGTAGAACCTGGCTGCTGTCTGGACTTGTTGCTTTGGCTAATTAAACAAACGTACATCAGCCTCGCACCACACAATGTGATGGGAGCCCCAGCAGCTTGCAGCAGTACAGCAGAGATACAGGAGATCATATATGGTTGGAAAAGACCTCTGAGATCATCAAGTCCAACTGTTAACCCAACGCTACTGTGCTCACCACTAAACCATGTCCCCAGGTACCACATCTACATGTATTTTGAACGCTTCCAGGGATGGTGATTCCACCACTTCCCTGGGCAGCCTGTTCCAATGCCTAATAACCCTCTCAGTGAAGCAATTTTTCCTAATATCCAATCTAAATCTTCCCTGGCACAACTTGAAGCCATTTCCTCTTGTCCTGTCACTTGTTACTTAGAAGAAGAGACCAAACCCCACCTTGCTCCACCCTCCTGTCAGGGACTTGTAAAGAACAAGAAGGTCTCCCCTGAGCCTCCTTTTCTCCAGACTAAACAACCTCAGTTCCCTCAGCCTCTCCTCATAACACTTCTGCTCTAGATCCTTCACCAGCTCTGTTGCCTTTCTCTGGTCATGCTTTAGTAGCTAAATGTTCTTCTTGTAGCACGGGGCCCAAAACTGAACACAGTATTTGAGGTGTGACCTCACCAGTGCCAAGTACAGGGGGATAACCACTGCCCTAGTCCTACTTGCCACACTAGTGCTGATACAAGCTAGGATGCTGTTGGCCTTCTTAGCCACCTGGGCACACTGCTGGCTCATATCCAGATGGTTTTTGACCAACACCCCAGGGTCCTTTTTGGTGGAGATGGTGAGGAATCTACACAGGTGGCTTTGTTACTGGCTGACTGTGGGCCTACAACATAACAAGAAATGAATTTACTGAAAGTGTTTGCAGAAATAAGCTTGACTTGCAGAAATTTTTTGCCTTTGGAAAACACATTAGAAGCTCACGATCTCTGCATGTCAATGCAGTTGGTATTGACATATGCAGCATGAAACTTTTATAAGTTGGGACTGCCAGATTTTTAAGTCCAGCATATTGGCTAGCACTGCATTTGCAACAAAGCCATATGCTGCCCTGCCTGGGAGGAGGCTTAAGCCTAAAGATGCTGAAGCATCCCTGTGAAACATGAACCCAAAGTGATGAAGAACCTTAAATGAATACATGAAATGCTAGAGAGGCTCCAAACACAACCATTCAGCAGAGGATGTTCACACGGAAGGGAAGCCTACTCCTCTTTAAGATCAGTGATGAATTGACTATCAGCATGCAGGCATTTTATCTCCCTGGCACCCAGAGCTGGTGAAGATGCTAAGGGGCTGCTTGATTTAAGGGGCTTTTCTGAACGTGAGACGTAAATCTCAGCACAAGAATACACACAGTATTGAACTGTGTCCAGAGACCACAGCAAGAGCCTGCAGCTCCCTCTTCTTAATGAACTGCCACAAAAAACTGGGGTGGAAAGGAGGGCGAATGGCACTTCATTTTACTGTGCTTTTCATCAGAGAGAAAAAAAAAAAAGCCCTGAGAAGGAATCAGGCATTATGAAAAGCACCAACAAAACCTCAAAGCACAAAGGAGCATTTCTATATACATTTGAATGGAAAGAGGGAGTAGAAAGGAACCACAGTTTAGGGAAAGAAATTGCTCAGTTATAGCTCTGGATCCTGGAAATGCTTGTTTTTCCACAGCATTTCACTGGTGATTTAGAGCCTGACACTTAGCTGATGTAAATCAGTGTCACTCCTCCACTCCAGCTGATTTATGCTACCTGAAGATCTGGCCCCATATTTTCTTTTCTGTACATGTGTGCCAAAGGACCATTTTTTCACCACTTCTCTTTCTGCATATGAAAACAACAAACTATGTTGTCTCTTAACTCTTCTGTGGAAAAACCCCTATGATGAGTGACAAAAGCTGTGGCCTTTTTGCTAACTTTGCTCTTCCAGGTAAAGGTGATGTTCATCCAGAGATGAATTTGTTCCCAAGAGCTTGAATCTGATGTCTTCTACACTGGGAAAATGCAGCAGCATGAAGCACCAATATATTGGTATGATTTAGACAGCCCAAAGGAAATGTGAAATGTAGGATTCAAACAAGTTTTCCCATCAATGGCTGTATCAATTGTGTTTGGTGTTGGGCTGGCAGGTTATGTAGAAGCAGCAGACAGTGCTCTTAAACCAAGGACTAGCTCAGTTCATAGATGGTTCTTACCTTTATCCTGATGGCTTAGGACTCAGGAAAATGCCTGAAAATAATTTAGTACAAAGTCACCTTACTTAGAAAGCCAAGTATGCTTGTTTTGTGACCAGAGGGAATAAATTAATGAACAGAAAGATCTGATGCCTTGAAGGGTGGGGAGAGATGGGGCCTGCAGGAAAGCAACCTGCATCCTCAGCTTTTAGAGCAGTTTCTAGAAGGGTAGATCACAGGCTGGAGAACCACAAAAAAAGAATAAATCCAAATGATTAAAGAAACTGCATGAGAAATACCACCATGAAGCAGGTTATCAGGAAGAGGAACAAAGCTGGGATTTGCTTGCAGTTGTTCCTTCTCCACTTTGAACACGGCAGTGTTGGAGTACAGAGATGAAAGTGAGGATACGTGCAGGGCAGGGTTCATCATTCACCTCCTAACCCAGGGCAAGGAAACATAAACCCAAAGGTGTCCTTCAACTGCCAAAGGCAGCTTGCTGGGAGCTTCTCTTCTCCCACTCCAGTCCTCTGCTGCATTTAAGGCTCAGGCATCCGCAGAAGCAGTGAAGCTGAAGTCAAAAGAAAGGAAGAAGCTGCCTGTAAGGTCTGGGGGGGGAAAAAAGAAGAAGAAAAGAAAAGATTATGAGCAATTACACATTTACAATGTCAGTCAGAGAAGCTAATACATCTCATGCTGAAGTGGCCAGCGTGAGAGTTGTGCTAGATAAGATAAGCAGCAAAAAAAAAAATCTTATGTTTCTTCCTTAAACTAAAAGCTTAGAGGGTACAATAAAACACTGCAGTTCCACCCTAGTTTTAATGAATGGATTTTCCCCTCTTGCACACTGACATACATTTGATATAGTTATTTATCCTATATATTTCTTGCGGCATATTTCCCAGGAGACCTTGTTTATCTGGCTCATAAGTACATGATGGATGTATGGTGCTTTGGATAAATGGTATCACAATCAGATATTTTTATGGATATAGGCAAACTGGGTTATTAACAAAGGAAGGGCAGAGAGGAACCAGGGTGCAGAAGAAAATAGCAAATGATTGATGACAATACACCTGAGGTTGCAAGGTGCAGGCTCCAGATAACCAGCTAACAGAAGAGTAGATAAGGGCAAAGCTTGAGACAGAGCTGTTTTCTACCTTGGGGTCAATGTCATGCCAACTATCCACATGCTTGTATTCCTCTGAGCCTGTTATTTTAGAGCAGGCAAAACTTCCTCAGTAGGAACAGCTCAAAAATTATTGCCTTCCTTTCTCTATGATGTAAGCAGAGGCAGAAGGAGATAGAAAACCTACCCTAAAAAATAGCCTGAAACAAAAGAAATGTCAGATTCTGGAGAGTTTGGAGAGGGACTGGCATTTGTTGTGTTGTTCTAAGATACCCAACACAGCAGAAGTCTTGGTGCTGCATCACAAGTTAAGTAAAGAAAAAAATTGCTCATAATGTTAATAATTACTGTCTTGATCTCTAACTTTGTTGATTTACAGAAGCAGGGGGGTGGTAAAATAGGATATAAAAGGAAGACAAATCTGTAGGCCTAATTTGAGCCAAAATCTGGCTGGGCTCTTTACCCACCGAGGCACAAGAACAAGGAGTTGGAAGTCTGGGGACTGTTAACCTCTCTGCATGGACTCACTCAGTTGCTTTCCACAAAATCTATCCATTTGGGAGAGAACCTGGGAAGGAACAACTATATCCATCTGATAACAGGAGAAACAGGAGCATGGTGAAGTAATTCAGCAATACCAGAGCTGCCACAAGGTTTGCAAGTGCCCAGCCACAGCCTAGACAATGTTCTAGCCTCTCAGGTAAACATAAAGCATCTGTGTGACACGAAGACAGGCAGCAAGTGAATCCAAGCTGGAAAGCAGCCTGATTGACCCATTCCTGATGGAGATATTAGGGGCTGCAGTAGTGAAGGTGGTTTTGTTTTGGGAAAGCTGGATGTGACAATTACAACTTACCTAATATACCTGTTTGGGAGCTTCCTAAGTCATGTTGATGGGCTCCAGCACACATCACAGCAGCAATGTCTTCAAGCAAGGAGGTGGAGAAAATACCAGCTTCTCCATGTTTGTGTTCCTGTTTTTCACAAGCAGTTTGGGATGCAGTAGAGCTGACTGAGACAAGTGTCACAACCAGAGAAAGAGGCAATCAGTGCATGGACACATCATGCCCACAGCCTTCAAGAGTTTTCTTATGTAGGGTTATTAATCTAAACTTGCACAGAGAGTGGCAGTTAGAAACACCAGTAAAAAAGAGAATTCCAAAATCTAACATGTACCAAAATGAAACAATAAAAACTTGAGCGTAGGATTTTTTATTACCCTCCAGGTCATAACAAATCATTAGTTACTTGAATCAAAGCACAAAAATCACAAAGACAAAATAAAGTGATGTCCTTTATGGGGAGGCTTCTAAGCCTATAGGCTCAATATTCAACCACCACTGAAATCATACATCAGTTAGACTATTCTGCTGATCTTGACAGCTGTCAAATCTTTCTCTTCCTCCAAAAACATTCTCAAATATCCAAACCCAAGAATTGCCACTTCAGAAAGTCTAGGCTTTTCTGATCTGAGAACACCAGGCCAAATTCAGATTGCTACCTTTGGCTGTGTTTGCCACAACAGTGGACAGATGCCTTGTGGCTCTGTGTCAGAGAGCACAACTCCAGGTTGAGCATCAGGAAAGGTGATGGAAATGCACTGTAGTATACATCCTCACAGGCACCCATGAACCATGAGCAGTGTCCTCTGCTGCAGAGCTTCTACAGCATCCCTTTAAAAAGCTCTGAAGAACATCACAGAATCATAGAATTGTCAGGGTTGGAAGCGACCATAAAGATCATCTAGTTCCAACCCCCCTGCCATGGGCAGGGACACCTCCCACTAGATCAGATTGCTCAGAGCCGCAGGCAGCCTGGCCTTCAAAACTTCCAGGGATGGATGGGGATACCACCACTTCTACGGGCAACCTGGGCCAGTGTCTCAGCACCCTCATGGTGAAGAACTTCTTCCTAACATCCAATCTAAATCTACCCTCCTCAAGCTTGTATCCATCCCCCCTAGTCCTATCACTGCCTGACATCCTAAAAAGTCCTTCACCAGCCCTCTTGTAGGCTCCCTTCAGATACTGGAAGGCCACAATAAGGTCTCCTTGGAGCCTTCTCTTCTCCAGACCCCAGTTTCCATTAACAGCGTAAGCAGTGACCTCTTTGACCGTGACCCAAAACAGACCTCTTGGCCAATTTTACCACACAAAAGATACCACAGTTACACAGAGGATAACTGAAATACTCTATGCTGGCAGCTCAGTTATGAAGCCCATAATGAGTAGAGAGCATTCTTCTTTTACATATGCAATGTGCTCTTCCTTTCTTAAAGCTGTCACAGAAACCTTGTCAATAAGTGTGGAGGCGGCATGAGGGCTACAACTAAATGCACGTTCCATTGTTCAGATGTCAGAGAGCCTGAGCTGTTCTTACAAGATTTACATTCAGACAATGTCACTCTGAAAGAGTGAAACTGGTGATGCCAACCCATCATCACCATCAGTGCTAAAAACTCTCAGAAGAGTGGTTTGACCTTGCAGATGTTAGAAGCCTCACAACACTTACGAATAACTTGGTGCTGGTGGAATCATTTTGCTGGAGTAAAGCTGTTGCTGGTTAGTTTACAGCATGCCTCACCAAATGTCTTCACTAAAATCATTAACCACCACCAAAGATGTAGGAGGAAAAGTCCCTGGAACAATCCAACCTCTGGTCAGTCATGAAACAGTGCACAATATTACAAGTTCCTCTCAATGGGTGATGAGCAGCAACAAGGACAGGAAAAAAGGCACATCATTCACTTTGCTTTGGCTCTTTTCAAAGCAAACACTCTACATCTCAAATGTCCTAACCTGAGCAGACTAGCAATGCAACTACTGAAAGCCTGCAGGCTTTCATGGGATCAAACTGATGAACCAGAGCCTCTTTGGGGCAGAGTCAACTACTAAGGTCAGAAGACCTCAGGGGATGTGCAAAGATGTTTGTTGCAGAATATTCCATTTATTTTGCTGGCTGCTCATCCTGCTCCAGCAGAGGGTCCTGGCAATCTGGATTGACAGCCTCTAGTCAGAGTGCAGCCTCCCCTCAAGCTTAGCCATCTCTCCTGCCTTCCAATATCCCCAAGCAGCAGAAGGAGCAGCAGCTGCTTTCCCATTCCTCATTCCAGTAGCATCTCTTTGTTCTTCCCTCCCCTTCCCAAGGAAGCAGAGCACTGGTGTATCTGAGGACACCAGGGTGTATCTGATACTCTCAGTGTTCTGCTTCAGCAATGCACAGGAGGAAGCTCATCACAGCAGTAGGAGCACAACTGCTACAGAGACCAACAACACTTTGGGATCACCAGATTGTTCTTCACAACTGGGTTTTCACTCCTTCAAGACAATTTCTAATACATCAGACAATTCAGGTTAAATAAACTGGGAAACTGGAGTAGTGAGGCACACCAGCTTTAAATGTCCCATTAGATACTATCGTGTTCATTGAGAGTTAAGACTCCAATTTGCTGTATTTTGCTCTGCATGACACTGTTGTCTTCAGAGAGGCTGCATATTAGTGCACATTGTGGTGCACCTAAGACCAAACAGTCTTTTCTTCTCTCAAAAGTACCTTCAAAAACAAGACAGTACAATTCAAAACCATGCAGTTACCAAATAAGGCAGGAGATAAAGCTTGCCTCAGAAAAGCCATTGCAATAAAGACAGTAAGCACATTCACTCCCATGGGACAACTACAAAGCATGACCAAAGGGGTGACTCCTAACAAGCACCTAGCTCCCAATGCCTTCGGAAATGTTTCCAACTTCAATGCCCTTGGATGAGACCCATAAGCAGAGTGGAGCTGACTTAGCAAGCCAGGTAACGTCTTCCCTCTGTTTGGCAAGTGCTCACGAATCTTGTGTAAGTTTCTAATGATTCCCTCTAGCAAGTAAGTGTCTCAGCATCTGGCCCTGAGCATGCTGCTCCACCATGGCGCGGGGCAGGGCTGTTGCACTGTCGTCTCCTCGTTCGTTGACCTCCTGAACATGGAGACCAGCTGGCCCAGCAACCCCAGTTTCCATTAACAGCAGCATCTGGAAAAAAAAACCAAACCCAAAGCCAGAAAGGACTGTCAGAATAAAGCAGCTATTTCTATGGGAAGAGCTGTCATCTCCCATGAATCACATCTGAATACAAAGAGCTCTGCCCCTGTCCACACTATTAACAAGACATTTGAGTCATTAACACTGAGTGATTGCTTTAAAGCTGTTCATTTTCTCAGTTCAGCATTTCTAGTGTTTGTTCAAACTACACTTTATGCACCACAGACAAGGGAAAAAAAAATAATTAGCTTTCTATTTGCTTGTAGGATGTTTCTCTCTCTGACGCAGTTCAAGCCTAGGTAAGAAACACAGCAACTGAACTTGTGTCAGTCACATTTTGTGGTGCTTGGGGAAATGTTAGCATGTTCTTCTTCAATGAGCAACAGCTTGAATATTCAGGTTTCTATCCATTGCTTTTCCTATTAGGCTGTTTCTTCTGGCCCCTGAGCATGTGAGTGACATAAATTCAAAATCCTGAGAATCATGGAGCCGAACACAAAGGCAATACATAAAAAAAGGAAAGGGGAGTGAGAAAGGAAGTTAAATATCAGCAAGTGGATGGATGTGAGTCTTTGGGAGGGTTGGATGTGATTACACATGTGGCAAGCAGACTGGAACAAGGTGTAAATGACTCCACAGATTAAGGTTCCCTGGGCTTCCTTAGAAACACCTACAAAATTGCCCCTCTGCTAGATGAAATCTTGGCTTAAAATGTCTTTCAGCCTGGCTTAGTCAGGACACAGTCATGCAGAATGAGAAGTGCATAAAGGACTGTAAACAAAGTGCAATGATAAATGCAGTGCATCAAATTGTGGGATGGTGCCAGAGCTCTGGGTGCCTGAGATCTAGTATTATTTAGCATCTAAATTAATGAGCTGGAGGTAGTAAACAAAACGATTAAATTCACAGATCATCTTAAACTAGGAGTTAAGCACATCAGTCAGGAGAGAGCAGTGATATAAAGTGACCAAGAAGCATTAGTAAATGCTTCAAAACAACATAATAAGATTTTAAGATTAAAATGCATGGTAGCATATCTGGAGGAAAACAGTTTGCAACATACTGGCTGTATCAAAGGGAAAAAACTTAGGAATCAGAGCTGTTGGAGGAGATCTGAGGCTTGTCATGGAGTGTAAATTAGGCAGGAGTTTATATTCTGATACAATTGCAAGGCACATCTGTGAAGCTTTGACCTGCAAAAGCAAAGCCACTGCCTGGTGAGTGCAAAGAACTTTAGAAGAGGGCAGGCAAAGTCTATCTGTCACCTCTGCAGGACCCTAACCCCTTGTGCATTGGGCTGGCCAGAGTGGGGACAGCCAGCTCTGGCCATTACTCCCCATCCATCAGGTGCCATCCCCATGGGACACTCCTAAATACAGCTGTGACTATCCCCTTGGGCTTGGGGTCCCTCTCACCTTTCCTCTTGCTGATTTCACAGGCAGTGCCACTGTAGCCAAGGGGACACAAACATTCACCCTGGGTTCCTGAAAGCAAGCAGAGATGGTGGGATTACAGAATTCAAATCACATTGTCCTATGAAGAAAGACTGAGAGAGTTGGGGTTGTTCAGCCTGGAGAAGAGAAGGCTCCAGGGAGACCTTGCAGCTTTCCAGTCCTTAAAGGAGCCTATGAGAAAGATGGGGACAGACTTTTAGGAGGGCTTGTTGGAAGAAGACAAGGGGTGATGGTTTTAAACTAAAAGGGGGAGAATTAGACTAGATATAAGGAAGAAATTTTTTAACTGGAAGTGGTAAAACACTGGCCCAGGTTGCCCAGTGACGACCCTGTTGCCCCTCTCACCTCCCTGGCCATTTGTTCCTCCTGGTGTAGTCATTCAGCAAGCTAGGGTACCACACTGTCCCTCTGCTCCTCTCCAGAAGAGGTATCTTAGTAGAGCTGACAGGAAACAACCTGCAGCATCAGGAATGAGCATCCAGGACAGGAGCATCCCATCCTGGCTTTGTGGCAAAGGAGAAGTCCAGATAACCCCATGCTGGCTGCCCAGCACTGTGGTGTGTATCCCATGGCAGGAGCCTGGAGGAGAGATCCCACTCAGGAAAATAACCAGTCATTTAAAACCTCCTGTTGAGAAGATCCTAAATGAAACCGTAAGCTGACTCAGCTCCTAAAAAGTTATTTAAACAAGAGTAATGATGAGACAAATCCTTGAAGTGCTACAATCAACTAGCTGGTACCTGAAATGATCATTTCTGCATTAGACACAGTTAGATGATAACAATTCTCATCAAGACCTTCACAGATGCAGATTGGAATTGGGCACTCAACAAAATGGTCCCTTTGTTAGAAGCTCTCAGCACATCATCTCTCTCTCTCTTAAGGCAGGGCAGTTTTCACTCAATTTGATCATTTTTCCCCTTCACTTTTAAATCACAGCCTGCTCAGAAAGGAGGCCAGCTTCTACTAGAAATGGGGGGAGGTGACAGTGATGACAGTGCTTGGCACTTACATGGTGCTTTTCATCTTCAAAACACTTTTGCAAACACTAATTAACACTGAGACTAAGTCACTTAGGAGGGTGGAAGCAATCTTGAAAGCAAAGGAGGAGACTTAAAGATGTCCTTTGTTCTTTGTTTTTTGGTTTTGTTTGGGTTTTTTTCATGCATAGTTGAAAAGGAACAAATTCTTCCACAAAATTGACACAGATCATCACTCCCATGAAAAAGACACATCCCTTGACTTCTCTCTCTTTACTTACCTGTGGCACTGTACAAATAGACTAGTTACCTGAAAAAGAAATGACAGGAGACACTATAAAGAGCAGATTACTTGTTCCCCACAAACTCCCAGCTCATTAGTCTTTTGAGGGTAGAGAAGAGGTGCAAAATCCTTCTACCTTGCAGGAAGGGGATGCCATTGCCTTGGCACGGAGCACAGTGACAAGAACTGGTCTCCTGCTGAAACTCCTCAAGAGCTTGTCGGAGATTGTCTTTTAGTGCGATCGCATTAGCGAAGTCACTTGGAGTCACAGCTGATACAGGGGCTCGGCCTAAAGGGAGGGAACAAACTGCTTTCACATCCAAGTGAAGGATGGTGGGAGCACCACACAGCTGGAGAGGGAAATGAAGACCTTGTGGTAGAAGCTCCAAGTTTCCTATCAGTATTTCCTTAACCTCATGAACAACAAGGCAGCGATGCCAGGAATACTTCCAGGGAACACTTGACCACCAAAGCAGTTGCAAATGCATAATGAGATATAACAGTCATACTGTTAGTTAAGAAACATTGAAGTTTCATTCATTCCATTCCTGATATTGACATTTTTAGATCAGATTTGCTCAAACTTACATCTCCTGAGTGCTGTCTTACTCTGATTTAAAAGGGGTCCCCCCAAAACCCACTCACACAAATCTCCTTCACTCCTCCCACAGCCAGGGGCATATGGTCACAGCATTCAAATTTGCACTTTCACCTTAGCCACTTCTGCACTTCAAGGCTGATTTAATTCTTTATGAAGCCCACATCAAGGTTTCTACTGCCTTCAGAAGGAAGAGGATTGTTATCTTCACCTGCAGATGGGGTTGGTGGGAGAAGACAAGTGGGTGCACCATACAGTGAATGTACAATAGGGACCAAAGAGACCTTGACCTGCTGATTTATTTTTCTCCTGAGAACAAGAGGAAGTTAAAGTGTGGTCTCAACATTACCAGTCACACATTAATGCCAGTGGGATGACATTAGCACGTGTCACCAAAGGATCCATCCCAAATTCCCACCCTTGCTGTAGAGGTGCCTGCCATAAGGGCAATACAGAAAGCATGAAAGATCATCCTACTGCTATCACAGGCTCAAGCTATAAAAATAGAAGAAAGTTTCAATAAAAAATTGCTCATTTCCTGCTGCTGTACATCCACTCTTCATCAATTATCTGTGATCCATACTTTGCTTTTGGAATTCAGATCATACAAATGAGGAAACAGACTAAAAGTGACCTGCCAAGTCCCTTCAGCAGATGATTTATTAAGTGATTTGCTTTAGTTTCCCCTAACTAAGCATTCTTGTGCTGACATTTAGTCACACTCTGCTGGTACTTTTGATCTTCAAGCCCCACAGGGATATTGGTATGGAAATGAAGGCTTATAGATACCAAATCCAAATTACATCTGTCGGGGGGTTTTTCACTGGGCAGCCTGGTCACTGATGCTAGGCAAGACAAAGAACATAGCAATTTCTTGTGGCAGAATTTTCCTCTACATATGGGACCCAGCATAAGGAGTTGGATTTCTGTTGTCTCCTGCCCAGAGACCTCCCAAAGCATTTCTGGAAGATCAATCCATGGTGCAGCAGGGGCTTGGGAAAGACACTGCCACTGCAGCAAGCACTGGGTGGGCACTGCCTGTATTTCCACTGTATTTCCAAATTACTGACTTCTCCTTTGCTTCATATTTTTTTAGAATTCACTTCTCTTTTTTTTTTTTAATGAGAAGAATTTCCAATGAGAAACAAGCACCTTTTACAAATACAAATATTTTTGCCTAAAATTACATTTTACAATGAAAACCAACTATACAGTAATAAACCCAACTTCCACCACAAACCAGCCCAATGTTTAAAAGGATGTTCCCTTGCACCTTTGTACTACTCACTCAGAGTGAACTTATTTTGACATTAAAAATGATGAGGCAGAACTGCTCCATGCACTCTTCTCACTTTTTACTTTTGCAGTGCCTTCCTTGCATTTCTAAAACTCTTTAGGAACAACAACCCTTCACTCTTCAAAACCTAGCTCATATTATTAAGGCTTAGCTAAGCTGCACAAACATCCAGGTGTGGAAAGTGAACTACTTGACCTTCTGAAGTAGAGGGAATTGTTGCTAACTAGGCACTAGTGCTCACAGAAGAAATTCTAAGAAAAAGTCCTATATGCTGACAGATATCATTTTGTAAATGAAACATTGGTAAAACAGGAGGTGGATTGTTTGATCTGCTTGGTAGGCAGCAAGTGATCACATCTGCACAGCCAAGTTAGTAGGGGAGTGGTTACTTTATGTCCTTCCATCCACACCCTTCACAATGGTCAAGTTCTTAAAAAAATCCTGAAATATCCAACCAAAGCACTTGGCAAACCACTTGCTCCAGCAGGATTGGTGTGGCAGGAAGCTGACAGCAGTGTGGTGCCTGTGCTGGGTCCTGCCTGTGCTCAGTACAGGGAGCAGAATCCTGGAAAGTCCAGCCCTTGCAGACAAGCCTTCTGGAGGTCAGTCTGTTCTCCCAGGTGACTAGTGATAGGACAAAAGGACATGGCCTCAAGTTGCACCAGGGAAGGTTCAGGTTGGATATTAGGAAAAACTTCTTCACTGAAGGAGTGGTTAACTATTGGCACAGGCTGCCCAGGGAAGTGGTAGAGTCACCATCCCTGGAAGTGTTCACCAAACATGTAGATATGGCACTTTGTGAGGTGATTATTGACCCCACACCTTGTAGTATTGGGTGAATGGTTGGACATGGTGACCCTAGAGGTCTTCTCCAACCTTAATGATTCCATGATTTGATGAATGAAGCGATGGATACAGTACCTTTAGCTTTATGATTTCAGGGTTGTACTGTACAGCATCTCCCCACTCGTGCATGAGCGCAGCCGTCGGCAGGTCTTTGTAAGCCAACGTGGTTATGTGCTCACTTGCTCCACCACGAACAAGGACAACAAAATCTTCCACATACTGTTTCTTGGAGGTGCTATCTGCAAAAATACACTCAGAAAGTGGCCAGTCCTGCTCAGGATTGTAGTTGAGATACAAGCTAACAGCTTGCTGGTGGATGAGAAGCTGGCCATGAGCAAACAGTGCACTCTGGCAGCCCAGAAGCACAATGGCATCCTGGGCTGCAGCAAGAGAAGCGTGGCCAGCAGANTTCGATGAAAACACTCCTGTGTATGACCTATCCCACAGAGAGGGCAAAGGAAAAAGGACACGTGTTTCACACCTATGCTGTGTATCCTGTGACCCTCCTGCTGCCTTGTAGCACTACTCCCATTCTCCTCTCCTGCATCCTATATCTCTCCCCTTAAATTTCTTCCCCATGGTATATAAGCTTGCAGGTCCTTCCACAACCCAAAGCTCCTCACCACCATGAACACTGCCTGTTCTCCTCTGCTTATCTTCAGTAGCTCACTCCTCCCATTACAACACCCTCACCTTCCCATATGTCTCTTGAGGCTCCCACAATACCATTACCTCCCTGCTTTCCCCATTTGAGCTTTTTTTGGGTGCAAAAAGCAGCACAGTGGGCTGCTCTGCTGAGGGATGGCTGCATTGTTAACACAGTACCAGTCAAGTGCATAAAGTTTGATCTGCTCCTGCTTTTCCCTGGGACACTGAGCAGATACTTCTTCTTTACCCATCAAAGAAAATCTTGGAAAAAACCCCAAGCTTTGAGATATCTACACCTCTGTTAAGCTTGGCTGGGATAGGCCAGCAGGCTCAAAAGTGGCTGTGAGGGAGTAGGGAAATATTCCAACATCACAACTTCTTTTCACTATGACAAAGGTTAGAAAAGAAATGGCAGAACTGTTTCATGCTTACCTCCAATCTCTTTTAAAATGGATTTACAGCCAGCTTCAGTTATTCCAAGGCTCCCATAGACATGATAAATTCTTGCACCAATGTTAAACCCATACTGTGCACATTTCTGGACATCACTCAGAGAATAACCTTTAATACACACCAAAAACATCATTGTGCTTTAATACAATTGTTTGATGGGTTATGTCCATATACAAAGAACATGGGACTTGATAAATACTTCTCCTTTGGGGGGAAAAAAAGGAGAAATGAAGAAGCCTTTTGGGGGATATTTGACAGACTTGTATGAAGTGAAATGCCTCCACTTTACAGAACTCTGAAAGTGCAAATGCAAGGTAAATGCTGGAAGAGGATGTTTTTAATTACCAACTCAGCTCTACCAGGTTATGCAGAGCTGCAGTGGGTGGGAGCCTGGCCTGTGACTCTGAACTTCAAACATCTTTGACAAAGGACTACCCACCACCCTTCTCCATCACCAGAGTAACAGATGAAGTAGCTTCTCCTCCCTTTGCTAGCTCACACCTCCAACTCTTTGCTGCCAGAAGAGCCTTAGTTGCTTCATGGCTTGTGATGGGCACAGATTAACAGCTAAGAAACTGGACAGTGCTGATGTTTTGAATATCTGAAAACTGAATCTAAACTCTCTCCCTCCAGGCTGTATCTGACTGCAGGGTAAGCAACTTCCTCGACAGCAGGAGAGCAAACAGACTGACCATCACACACAGCAGAGTCCATTAAATGCTTGTGCAAACAGAGAAGGCAGTTACTCACTCCCATGCCAATGAACAAATAAGAGAGTGCAGCTATTGATTAATGTCACACAGCTCACTCTATCCTCCACATCATTTCTCACAAAAAAAGAGGCCAGAGTCAAAGAGCAATGGCAGGCACAAAAAAGTCACCCAGCAAGTTATTTACTGTTTCCTACATGCTGGAAAAGGTCTCGAGGCTAAAGGTGTTTCAAAACTGTCATTTGAAAGGCAAGGGAAAGAGAACTTAGGTGAAGGTTTTCAAAGCTAACAACAGTGTTAAGCTACAGAATCCTCCTGCATCTCAACATCTTGTCACCCTCCAAAACGTGTTGTCTAAAATCCTTGCTACAGGGCCCTTTGTTTGGGAACTGGCAGCACCTACAGCTTGAGAGCTAGGCAAAGCCCATGATGCTGAGTGTGCTTTGAGAACCAGGCTCTTTATTCACTGCCATAAAGCACTTCTGCTCCCATATTTCACAGAATGACACAGAATCACAGAATCATTTAGGTTGGAAGAGACCTCTAAGATCAAGCCCAATCGTCAACCTATCACTACCATGCCACAAATCATGTCCCCAAGCACCATATCTACATGTTATTTGAACACCTCCAGGGATGGTGACTCCCACCACTTCCCTGAGCAGCCTGTGCTAATGCCTAACAACTCCTTCTGTGCAGAAATTTTTCCTAATAGTCAATCTAAATCTCCCCTGGTGCAACTTAAGGCTACTACCTCTTGTCCTATCACTGGTAACCCAGGAGAAGAGACTTGCACCCACCTCACTACAACCTCCTTTCAGGTAGTTCTGATTTCCTTCAGGCTTTTTCACTGAGATGTTGATTCCTTCTTCCACCAGTTCTCGTTTCTGACCTCAAACCCAAACCACTACTGGGTGCCTACTGAGGGGTTTTCCCACCAAAATAGCTGTCTCCAAAGGTTTTTCACAGCCATCAGATGCACATACCTGCCTTTTGGAGCTCATTGCTGTTCATGACTAAAGTATACTCGTAGATGCCACTGACGGTAGCCTCCGTGATGTAATGGGTCCCATAGTCTCTGTAGAGCTCTCTGTACTCCCCATAGCTGTACTCTGAGGGCAGCTGATGGAGTCTCTGCAGGAACTCATAAAGCAGCATCAGGGCTCGGGGCTTCAGCTTATAAATGGCAACAGTCAGCTCAGAATGGGCATGAACGAATTTGCTGGACTACAGGAAATGCAAAAAACCCACAAGAGAATCCAGAAAGTAAGGGATATCATTCTTCTGACAAGGAGTAGTTATTTGCTGTTCAAGTAACTGGTCAGAGTTTATCAGCTTAACAGTTTGAAGCTGGAANGAGGGATATCATTCTTCTGACATTCTTCTGACTCTGTAGTTCTAACTACAAAGGAGTAGTTATTTGCTGTTCAAATAACTGGTCCGAGTTTATCAGCTTAACAGTTTGAAGCTGGAAATCTTTAGGTGCAGCAACCCCAAAACTTTTAGGAGTAAAGTTTCTGACAATCAGGATTCTGACTGGTATTAGAGAGGGAAGAAGGAAGAGGGAGAAACATCCCTTACAGGTTAGGTGATGGCTCAGGTCATGACTGGGACATAGGGAAAGGCAGACTCTAGGCTTTGCTCTGACAGACCCAGGACACAAGCAGCATCCTACGAGACTGCTCTACCCCTAATAATGCTGAGGAGCCTTTGCCTCTCACAAACCCTCTCCTGAAAAATTCTGACCTCTGAAATCATGATGATTTACATGTGAAATGGTCATTCTCTGGCTGATCCAGATTAATATTAATATTCCACAGAATAGGCCATTAACATAACTCAAAGGAAAGAAGGAAACTCAACCATTCAAACACACATATATTTGTATGTCCCTGTACAGATATGTGTACGTGGATAAACATTATTTCTCCCCTTTTTGGCAAAAAAGTCAAGAACAGAAGAAGAGGTCTTTCATCATGTTCAAAGGATTTAGTGGCCAGTTGCTTGGGCCACCAGGAAAAGCACATCAGAAAGGGTTCAATACAGAACTCTGTAGCTTAAAAAAATACAATCATAGTATTGGTTTTCTTTATGGATTGGGTTTCTTGTCATGGGAAATGCCTTTTTGCAGGAAGCAAATGCAAGTTTAATAGCAACAAGGAATACTCTGCCATTCCTGAGTGCACTTTATACTGAGGGGAGAGACATAGATCAGTGATACCACTAGACCATTGACAAGAGCTAGGTTTGTTTATAGCAATAACAGATGACAAAAAAAATTCCAATGATAATGCACATCATCTCAGATTGAATCTCATAATGCAGTCCTAGGAATTATAGATTAAAGCCTCTCCAGCCAGCTTCAAGTATGCATCAGATCACAGCTGAGATCGCATCTCCACAGAGAAATCTGGAAGTGATTGTGCCATCTGTGTTTTGTGTGGTTTGTCCCCTGACATGGTGAATGATGTCTGAATGATGTACTCCACAGATAGATCACATCAGCCAAAGGAAAATAGCACCTGTTAGTCTATAGTGAAACCCAGAGAAATCCTGCTAGAGTTTTCATCCCATGTTCCTGTCAGGGCTGCCCAACAGTTGACTAGCTTGGCTTCACTGTGTGCATTGTCATCTACTGCAGTGACAGCTCCTGCCTTGCTGAACCCACCTAAAAGAGGGGATGTGAGATGATATTCTGCAGAGATTGCACACACATGGCCATCCACACCCCACAGCAGATTCTGTGTGTACAAGTGAAGAAATTCCTGGAAGTGCAGAGAATTCTACTTGCCCTTCTTTCACCCCAGATTACTCTATCAGTCACTGCGATGCACTTGAGCTCAGAGTTGCCTCTGCACTACCTGCTTTCATTAACTAAACCCAAGCTCTACTTGTGCAGATACCCTTGGAGGAGTTACTGTGTTGGTTGCACCCACTCACATCCCCCTGCCAGGCTGCTTTGGCATCAGTGCTAAGAACATTTTAATGGCTGGCAGGGCAAGGTGGTTGGCATCTCATGGCTGGGGTGCAGCATGGAGACCCTGTTAGGAGTGACAAGTGACTAGCAAATTCACTGCATGGAAGGGGAGGTCATTTGAACCACCTTCTTTCTTTCATATTTTTTTGACTTACTTCACTACAAACACCCAAATGTGGATGCCCAGCAGGACACTGGGCAGACCACACTCAATTGTGGCTGATTTCAGAGCTGGAACAGGTTACCCAGGGAGGTGGTTGAGTTCCCATCCCTGGAGGCATTGCAGGTGAGGCTTGCCAGGGCTCTGAGCAAGCTGATGTAGTTGGGGATGTCCCTGCCCACTGCAGGGGGGTTGGACTAGATGAGCTCCAGAGGTCCCTTGCAACCCAAACCATTCTAGGATTCTATGATAGGTGAATGGAAAAGCTCCTGGATGCTGTAAATGATGGCTTTAGTAAACACCTGACCAATGCAAACTGAAAAATCTAACTACAAGGGAAAATTTCCTTTGCCCTAGTTGTGGCTGCTGAGCTGATGATGAGGAACAAACAGAAATACACACACACACACACAGACAACGTGTTAGTGGAGAATTAAGTGGAGCAGTGCATACTGTTGAAGAAAACCTTTTCATCCGTCGAATGAACTTCTTGAACCTGTTGTCGTTTGAACTGTAACCAAGTTCAAACAATCCTGGTATTTTTATACCAAAGCTGAAGCTAGACTGTGAATATTTTGCCTTCAGGACACTGCTTTCATAATTGGAGTAGGAGTCATATTCAGTCATTGTAAATTCATATTTGCCTTCGGTCTAAACAAAGAGCAAAAACATCACAATTAATTTCCTGCATAGCGATTGTATACCTGAAGCATGGGGAAGGAATACAGGTACAAATATACTTGTGAATTAATGCTTGCACTTTGAAGATGAAAAGCCTTGTATAATTGCAAAGCACTATTATTATTAACACTGGTACTTCAAGAATACTTGATTTACAGCAGCAGGAAATCTACTGTCTGCTCCACACTGCAAGGACCTCAGGCGTTTACTTAGTATGGCAATCTTATGCAAAGAAGGTGAAATCCTGAACAAAGGCATCAATTAAAGCATGAATTCTAAAAGGAAAAGGCTTCCTAGTGGGCAACACTCAAAAATACCATGCTATGTCATCAAGAGCATTAAGGTCAAAGCTAGAATATTTGTAACAGAGCTTTGATGCACTATGGAAATAAGCTTCCACGCAAAGCACATCATGTGCTGCTGTATCTGGACAGCTTTCCCAGCCTGGATCTCAAGACACTCTACAATTTTAAGATTAACCTCCCTGTGCTCACTGGGTGACTCTCAGGCCCTCCTGGACAGATAACACTGGGAAGGTTAGGCTCAAAGATAAGGTCCAAGGGAACTTCATTTATTCTAGTGCAGGGAAGGGGACATGTCCAACTTCAAAGAGCACATGGGATATGATGATGTTCTAAAAGAAGGGTTAAATTCATTGGTCTTATGAATTTCATCATTTTATATAAAATGATTTAGTAATGGAGCTGTACCAGTATTGCACAGTGAATTGATTGGAATATATGTGTGCACACACACCTGACACAAACCTCTAGGGTGTAGCTTTCCACATTGTACAGCTTTCTGAATCTTGTGTCCATAATATAGTGGGGAGAACATCCCCCAGCATAGTACCTCTGTGATCAAGAACTAGTCCTTCCAAGTTGTTTGTGAAGATATTTAACTTGTACATGAAGTGTAACAGTAAAATATTATCATTGATTTAAAGGTAAACATCAAATACCTTCGCTGAGAAAAACAAAGGGTTGTTTTCTATGGCTGAGGGCTCTTTGTTTCATATTCCTTTATTTTGAAATCCCAGAAGAAAATTTTGCCTCTTTCAGTGTCCAATCAACCCAGTTGCTCCAGAAAAACCTAACTGACAATACAGCAAAAGACAGAATCAAATATTATCACTTTGATGAATTTGGGGGATGCGTGGATGTGGTGCCAAGGGACATAGTTTAGTGGTGAGCACAGCAGTGTTGGGTTGGACCTGACATAGGTCTTTTCCAACCATTATGATTCCACATGAAATCAGGCAATTTTCACCATGCAGCCACAAATTACACCAAAGCACTACTGCCACCAGCACTGGCAACTGGAAACAGCAGAACAAACTGGGCCAGCCAAAGCCCTGACCCATCAGGTTGCCCACCTTGAGCATCCCCAAATGCAGCAGCATCCAGCAGGATCTTCAAAGGCAGGTTTGTCAACTCGTATCATCACTCTACTCATTTTTAGTTCACATTTGTTTGTTCTGGTTTATCAGCCATAACCTTTGCCATATTGGCCAAGGATCAACCAGAGGCCAGCAGATGAGAGTAGAAATTGTCAAGAGTACTCAAGCAGTTGTTCAAATAATCCTTGAAATCACGGAGAAGTCTTCCTCTGAGTTTAGTGGACAATAGACAGTAATAATCTGTCAGCTCTAAGAAAGGGTTTAGCACTGCAACCTTTTTAGAGGTGACTCAATGTCCCCACTTGCTTCTTCTATTGCTCTGGTGAGATCTGCTACAGTAAAAAAAACCTTTCAGGACACTCTTACATCATTCCCCATGCTACACAGCTGAGGACATGGCAATCACCTCCACAAACTCATACTCAAATAGTAACAAGAGTCATTAGATGAAGCTTCACCAAAAGAAAGATAAATTGCTAATAGCCCATGTCATGTCTCTATTAGCTCTCCAAGTCTCTGTTAGATCTGCCTCTCCTTATTTTTGGGGAAGAGGGACTCGCATGATAATGACTCTGAAGCTGTAAAATATTAACTCTAATTTTAGAACACTCTGAAAAGAAGGGAAGTCCACTAAAAGCAAATTACTGAGCAATTGTAGCTTCAAAGAGATGAGAAGCATGTTCCTATAATTGTCCAACATTATTTTTAATTTTGATTAAACTCAGAAGCACAAATCATTAGCAATGTCATGTGCAGCAGCCATGTCTCCAGAGAATGAGTAGGAAATGATAATTTTTTTCTTGCAATATGATTTTTTTCTTTCTTTTTTTTTTTTTCCCCTGTTGAATGAACAAAAACTCTTTTCACAGAGTGAAAACACTGTTCAGTGTTTATGTCTGAGGCCACATAAGATCATTCTTATACTTCAGTAAGAAACCATCTGATGAGGGTCACTGACTTACCCTTTTGCCAGATTCTCAATTCCCCAGTATTCCTCCATCTTCTGGGCACATTTTTTAAACACTTTTTTGCAGTTTCTTTCATCTGACTGGTCCCCACAGTCATCATCCCCATTGCAGAGCAGCCTCCGTGCAATGCACCTCCCTAGAATGCAAGGTGTCAATTACTCCTAAAAAAAGCTATTATCACACTCCCTGGCTCAGAGTCTAGAAAACAAAATAAAAAGACTCCTGTAAGACATAGCTCAAATCTAGCTGGAAAATAAGTCTCTATCTGCATGGCTCACCAAACTCCATCTGCTCAGTTTTGCTTGAAACTTCCATCATCTTGAAATTCTTTGCTCAAACTAGAAAAAGAGCCCATCCTAATTAAAAGTATAAAAAAAGAATTCAATTTTTTGGGTTGCTAGTTTTTTTAGTTTAGAGAAAACACACACTCTGGAGACTGTTTAGCAGAGTTTGTAGATGGTATTAGTTTTTTCTTCCTTCCCATGTCCGTAAGTACTGAGGTGTTTTTCAGTCTCACCAAAACACAAACCTGGGGGACAGAGATCAGAATGAATTTCCTTTGCCCCATCTCCTGGGCTGAGCTCCTCTCTGCCCTGGTACCCTGCTCCCTGCACACTTTCTGCTGCCAGGGTGTGGATGAAAAGGAAAGGCTGATCCAATTTTGGATACAGCTAACTGCTGCCTCGCTTCCTCACACTGCTTACAGCACTCCCCTGACTAATGAGTCGTGGACAGGGATGGAGGGGAATTGCCATGAGGATCTCCATCATAGAATCCTAGAATGGTTAGGGTTGGAAGGGACCTCTGGAGCTCATCTAGTCCAACCTCCCTGCACTGGGCAGGGACATCCTCAACTAGATCAGCTTGCCCAGAGCCCTGCTGTGCTCTTGGCCACGTGTCAAAGATACCCTGTGCATGTTCTCCTGTTGTTGTCAGATCCACTTGTGCTACAGATTTTTACTGGTGTAAGTGGAGTTTAATTTCCTATTTGGAGATTTTAAAGACATGCCTTAGACTGATAGACATTGGCTAATAGACTCACTCAAAATCACCAATGTAAACACAACACAAGCGTAGCTGGGCCCAGGTCAACTTCTGACATCTCTTTAGCCTAGTAAAGTCTTATAGAAGCAGAAAGTTCAGTGTAGTGGTGCCAGTCCTTACCTGTAACTGCACACAAGAACCCATCACATCTAACTTTATTCCTGCAAGGATCATTTGTAACACAATCTTCAGTTTCTTTGTCAGAGGAATCACAGGGATCTCCGTGGAACTGAGAAGGTTGTTCTAGGCGAGCAAACCTATACTGGGATGAGATAAAAAACACTGACTCAAGTGTACAAAAATCATGGATTTTGTGCTTTCCTAGTTAAAAAACGAACTTTGTATCAGGGAGATCTGGTCTAAGAGTATACTATCATATTAAAAAAATAAAGTGTCAGCAAAGAAGTGTGATGCTGGTAACGTGCCTCACTTCAAAGGTTTCTGATCTGCAACAGTTTTAATTTTACCGGGGAAGGGTTGAGGATTGGAAAGGATGAAGGAAAGTTTGCTTTTCTTTGACAGTTTGTTTAAATGAGCCTGACAGCATCGTGCAGGCATTTGCAAGAGTAAGGAAGGATTCCGTTACATCTCCTCTCTTTCAGTTAGTGCCGCTAATGACATCCCTTGTTATTTTCTGTCAGTGTATTTACTTGGCCCTCTGTTGGCCCTCTGTATCATTAGGGACTTTTTTTCCGCCCACAACACTGCTGTGAAGCACTCAATTACTACATCCAATATGTTAGCCCTCCTTTTTCTACCCAGCTTTTAAGATTAACTCTTCGATACGAAGCTTCACTCTTCCCAATTCCCATTATTGGTTGTTCCTGCTTAAGCCTGGGAACTGTGTCTCTGACTCGTTAGCAGAGGTCCCTCCAGCAATGGGGATTTTGCTCTCCAGACTTTTGGGATCATTACTTTCATCTGATGGGGTGTCTCGGGTAGAAAATGTTCGTTGGCAGACAACAAAAAGCATCTTAATCCTGAGAGGCAGCACTGAGTGTCTCTAGGTCCCACAGGGGACCATTAGTGGGGATGGCGCCTCACACTGACGCTGCAAGAAGACGACTGTGTTGGAGACAAAGCCAGGGTTTTCTGCCTGTATTTTCACCAAGCATGTCCTTCTCATGACAGTGAAGTAGCCTGGAAAGCACTGGAGTTACTGGAGGTGGTGAGCTGAAGAGCAAAAAGCCACCTGAAAGCAAAAGCCTGCAGCATCACTGTACAGGGCTTTCCTCAGCAGCTCCCCGCTGTTTGCTCAACCCCACAGCCAAAAAACACAAGGCTGGCAGGAGGTTTTGCCTCCTGGCTTCTCAGGCTTTATGCCTAGACCACATAGACTCACCCTTTTCTTTTGGCAGGGATCACATCTGCTCCATGAAGACCAGGCAGAGAGCATGCAGTCACGGGGCTGCAGCAGGTTGCTCAGGGACCGAGTGTGACTGTTGTTGGCCACACTCTCGTTGGTGCCACCAAGGTTAAGGGACACCTTTTCAGCACTGCATTCAACAACATGAGAGCTTCATGAAACCACTGAGCTGTGAGGACAAAACAACATGGCCTGGACCTGTGCAAAACTACACTCCAAAGAGAACTAGCACTTGTTAGACCTCATCAAATCCTCCATGCAACCTCTGGATTTCAGTACTCATTTCATGTTAGTATAGATTCTGTATGAAACCTGATCTACTCTTCAATGTCCAAGAGTAGACCCAGTCCTCTGCACCACCACCATGAGAGTAAGTTGCAGAGTTCTCAGGAGGGGTGACTGCAGGACACATGTTTGCTCTAGCCAGCATGGGAGACTCAGCTCATGTCCCACCAACCTGTGCAAGCCCTACCAGATAATCTGGAAAAACAGCCAGCAGTAAAATCTCCACCATCAGTTGCTGCCCTTGTCCCATCACAGCTTCCTGCTGCTTGCTGTAGGGGCAGCACATTGGTACCTAGCTGTCATACAAGATGAACAGCTCTGAGGTTGGGCATCTCCATGACAAACCCCAGCTGCAATGTTATGGGCTGGCATGCACTCAGCATTGTAGAAAACCAGCCTTAAGCATTTCTCTTTGCCCAGCAGCCTATTTTTTCTCAAGCTGGCCAAACCCATTAGTCTTAGACTCTATTCTGGGTTCACAATAGAGTGTCATTAACCCATTAATCCCATTCATCCCAGCAATGAACCTGAACCCCAAGTGTGAGCTTTCACCCTTCACCCCAGCCCCTCTCTCACCCCCTGATGTGACAACTGTCTCCAAGGTTTCCACAATGCCACAGCTAAAACGCTGCTTGCTCTTTTGGCAGGTTTGGTATTTGATTAAATCCTTGTCTCAGACAAATGCTTCCTTGTAGCACCTACTCTATGTGGGAAGCTTTAGTAAATCGTTGAGAATTAGTTTTCTTTTCATACCCACTCTGACAAGTAAACTACCACAGTAGTGTTCCCAGTTCTTCCACCAAGACAAGAAGCAGCATCAGCTGAAGCTCTAAGTATGATTTAGTGCCTGGCAAGGGCCTCCCATTACTGCCTATTAAAAAATCACATGGAATAAAGGAATTACAAAAACTCGTCAGCTCCCTGAGGCATGAAATCAGAGCTCAAAGTTCAGAGAACAGTGGAAAAATATAGTTAGATTGGAAAGATTAGTCACTGATTGACCACAGTCCTCTGAAAGAGCAAAATCTATTAAGCTAGGAGAGAAAGAAACAACCATCAGCCAGATTCTTGCCATTTAGGTACTCAAAGAAAACAAAGCCCAGTCTCTCCAGGAGGCTGTTGGGCAGCTAACATGGGAGGAGGCTGCATGTCACAAACACAACTCCACACTACAGCATGATGATGCCAATTTGTCACCTCAGATTTATCAAGCACGATTATACTTTTCTAAAGGCAGACACATTGCACTACATTACCTTCCAAATGTCATCTCTCACCACTCATTAGAAGTACAGAAATGGCTCAGGACAGCAATGATGTGCCATAAAAGGTGAAAGCAGAGTTTTTTTACTGATTTCTACTCTTTACCATGTCAACTCCCATGGATATGGCTTCAGAAACATTGTCAAAGGGTTAGGGCTGGGCTGACCACTAATCCAGTGATAGACACTCTCTGTTACCCCCTCTTGCCCTCACTTCATGGGAAGGGAAAGGGAATAAGAGGGAGACTGACTTGTGGATTGGAAAAGAAAACTAAAACTACTTTAATGACAATAGTAATAACAAAATGAAATACATATAAATATGCACAAAACCAATAACAAATCCAAACCTCCCTTGATGGCAACTATGTCACCGTCACCACAGATGCTGTGGCAGAAGGACTCGGCAGCAAGATGGGAATCAGACTTGGGGCTGGATCCTGGAATTGGATTGAAGGCAGAACAGACAGAGTCCTCAGATGCCAGTTATTGAAGATGACCAAGAGGAAGGACTGACCCTCATGATCCCTCAGCTTTATACTGAATATGACATATATGGAATGGTAGGGTCACTTGAACTATCCACTCCTCCCAGCCTTTTACTCTGCACCCCGCAACGTGGTACACAAGATTTAGCAGTGACCTTGGTGAGCACACCAATCCTTGGTACTAACTCTAAACATTAGGTCTTATCCCTGCTAGAAGCACACACTGTCTGTGAAAACATGCTGTTAACTTCAGAAAGTGCAGTCATTCAGAAAAGCTTTAGCTTAAAAGTAAAAATCACTAAACAGAATTAGTCCTGTTCTAACTTAAACCAGGACAAATATTCACTTACCCAAAGCCATGAACAGTCTGGACACCAAGCACAGCATAAAGCAGCAAGAGTTTGATGAGGTGGGGAGCAAACGTGATGCGTGCTGTGCTCATCTCTCCCAGGTACTGCCAGCACTTGGAACCACCACTGCTCCCCTTCCAGCTGCTGGGGGGGGGGGGGGGGGAGGAGGCTGAAAAGGCTTCAAGTAGAAAAAGATAAACTATCAGGTCTTTTTTCCACACTGTAAACAGCAGCTGACCCAGCACCTGGCAGATTCACAAGGTAAATGTTGCAATTGTTAGCATAAGGCTTTCTGGAGGCAAGTGGGAAGGAAGCAAAGATCTGCCTGGAAGCACTTTACACTTTCATTTGTGATGCTCCTTTCAAGGGATGGGGAAAATGAATATTTCAGCAAATGAAATGTACTCAAGTCTTGGCGAGAGGGAAGCAGTAAGTAAACTCAAGTCAGCTTTCTAGGAATAGAGTGTAAAATCACTTATTTACTTCTGCTTTCTATATATATCTGGCTTTCAAAGGAAGGCCAGGCACAAAGCATAAGCAGTCACTCACATGGCTCAGAGAAAGCCTTTGTCCTTGAGAGTGCCCTGAGCTGTCTCTCACTGGGGCTCAGACTCATGCTGCAAGGGAAGACAAGAGCCTCAGCCCTGGCTGGATCCTTCCATTGTGATTCTCTGCTCCATGTAGTACCCAAAGTCTTGAGAGCAGGGAAGCATGCATCACATTAAACTTCCAGGTGTCTTCTAGCTACTATGTTGAGTCATTCTCTCTCTTAAACAGTCCTAAATAGGACAGAGAACTTACCAAGGGCTGATGCTCATCAACAGTTGGGCTTTCAAAGGCAGATCAGGATCCTCAAAATCATGTAGAATTTTTCTTTGGTGGCCTGCTGAGGCAGCCTTCACATCCTACTGCTTCTCACATCAGGTATAGCTTTTTGATTCCTGAGACACAGTATTTCCCTTCATTTTCCTTGTTAGTCTTAACATACGACAAGGATCTTAGGGGGAGAAATGTTCTCTGAATCTGTTTTTCCATATACAAAATGATGAATATGATTGGATTTTCCCACTCTTCCTCTTGCTGGACAAGGAGAGGTTCTTTGGAGACACATAGCTTCACTCTGTGTGCAACTCTGGCTTTTAGCAGCACAGTCTCTCACTCTGGGATTAGTCTCCAAGTGCTTCAATGATACAAAGAATAAATACATTTTAATTTGCTCATTATGGGAATGATGGATGCTATACATAAAGTTAGTCATATTCACTAACACAAAACAAACCTGACAAGCTCAGCATCCTAACCTGGCCAAGTACTACACCTCTTAACGTGTCCTAGTTACTTTACAAATAACATTACTCTGACTGTGGAGCCATGTCCCTGCAAAATAAGCAACTGGCTTCTGCATCCTTCTAGCTTGGCAGTTTGATGACAAAAATTTAACACAGAGAAACACATTTACTGGATCCTTGTAGGAATCTGCTCAAAAAAAAAAAGACTGTATTTCAGGCAGCCAGTTTTTTAACCCAAAGTTACAGGATAAATTTCCCTCTTGCCATGGAGGACAAATTCTCAGGAAAGATTGCTCAGGCTGTGCAGAATTTTTTGTTTCCCTTTTTTTGCCTTCTTCTTTGGTTTCAAATAATTTGGCCCCAGACTGAACCCAAGAGGTGCTTATGTGCTACAGCTTGCTCAACCATTGATATAATTGATTTAGCTGTTAATCATTTATCCATGACAAAACAAAAACCCAACCTACTTACAGTAAAGACCTCTCCGTATGTGGGTTTTTTGCTGGCTGGGAAATGCAGTTCCACAGCCAGGATTTCAAGAGCAGCAAAAAAGGAAGTTATGATTAGAAATATAGAGCACCCTCTAGATTTAACTGCAAACCATGGCAGTGGTCCCAGTGTGTGAAGATCTCAGCAACCTGCTCCCATTTGCTGCTTGTCTCCATTTTGCTGCCTCTCACCACACACAGGTCAGTGGTGAACATGTCTGCTCCTGAATTAGCAGAAAGATGTTAGGTGAAAGCAGGAGTAGGGACCCAAGAGAAAGAACTTCCTACACATGAACATACTTTTCAGAGAGAACAGAAAAGCAAAATCAGGTTTTCCACATCATTTATAATATGGTTTAATTAGAGGCAGGTCTAGCATATAAATTTCTATGACAACCACCACAGCTCAATTTCTGTTTCCTTGCAGTTTGAGGCTTAGCAGGTCCATGGATCAGAGGGAATGTTGCCTTGGAACACTGCCCATTTCCTCCTCCTCCAGTCTTGTTCCTCCTTGCTTGCTGACTGTGATAGCCATGGCTGTCTGCTGAGCTGCTTTGAACTCCCAGAGCACTTAGCACTAACAATGCTCTAAGTCACTGAATGGAGGTTTCAGCACAGCAGAAAATGAAGCCTTGCTGAGTGTCCACCATGAACACCAAGCTTTCAAGTGCAACACAGCCTTTGCCGAGTTCATAACACCAATGTAACTCTGTGACTCCTTGCTCCCTGTAAATAAAACCTACACAGGTTCAACAAACATTATTATTCTTTTTTAAAATGACAGTTTCCTGTCCAGGGAAAAACTGTGAAACACATCAGAGATGAAAAGCTCTTCTTGGGAAAGAAGAGCCAGCAAGCAGCTCTTTATAGCATTGTTAGTGTACTTCTCAAAAAGAGGTTTTCTTCTTCTCTGAAGCAATCTTTTCTTCCCTGCTTCTAAATTCCTAACACAGTTCCTTCTGCAGAACACAACTGGCTCATTCAAAGGCAAGAGGGGGTTTGCCAACTGATGTTAATGGTGAAGAATAAAAGGTAGCAAATATATGGTAAAATGTACAAGTAAGATGTTTACTACATCTGACTCTGTTGCATCACCTTTTTTTGTTACTAATACAGTTATTTCCTGGTAGTGAGATTGGTCTCCAAAAGGCTTTGATGAGCTTAATTTTCCTTTTCTGGCTTTTGATTCACTAAAAATATAGTTCAGATTGGGCACAGGTTCACCTACCCTGAAAGTTCTGATTCTATGGTCCTGTGAAGATGGGAAAAGAAGGGCTCAAGTAATGAGCAGCCAAAAAATCCTCCTCCTCCATCTCCTTGCCATTCGACCTCAAGATAACACACATACAAATTCATTTTCATAACAGAAACTGCATTTTTTTCAAGAAAAAATCATGGCACTCATCATCTGAGAATGGGAAATGGTACAAAACACACCAATCCCCCATCATCTTACAGCACTATAACTTATTTCTCATACAACTGCTTTCCGACACCGAGAGCTTTTCTTACACCTCTAATAACTGCTAAAGAAGACAAAGATGCCACAAAAGGTCTTCACGCAGCTACTATCTGGCAATAATTCTTCATCATCCTTTATTTTCACAAATGTCTGAGGCTGAATGGACATTGATTTGCTGCCTGTTAACCTGGTTTTCTTTTAATCTATTGTGATTTCCTTTCTTTGCTGGTGAGGAGTATTTATAGAAGTGGTGCTGCGGGAGCAATGAAATTGGGTTGAAAAGCCAGCAAATAATATCAGATCTTAAAAGGCCTTTTTTTTTTTCCTTCCAGAGGTCTGTATCTGAAAGCCCCTTGAATGGAGACCATTTGAGGCAATTCTTCTTATTGAGATTTTTCAGGTGCTGATAAAACATTTTAGGGGTGATAGATGAGCCACAGGGCAAAGACGTCCATTGAGATAAGACTATTTAAAGCTCTAAAAACTAATAGCTGTAGAGTGGTTTCACTAATAGACCTGATATTTCCTGCCTCCAGTAGAATAATTTTAGAAAGAGACAGGCAATGTTACAGGTAATCAGGAAATCCTATCAGGATATCTCCCCATATTCCTCACTGTCCTGGCTGAAAGGTATAATTCAGTTTCCCCACACTTTCAGACAGCAAGTAAAGCAAGGAGAAGAAAAATACTCTTTTTTTCACTCTCCATGCCAGGTCTCTGCTTTACCTTTGGTGTTAATAATCATTTTAAAAAAGGCTTTTAATGAGGCTGATCCTAAAAAGCAAATCAGTAGGTGAAAATCAACTTGTGGAAGACCTCATCACAAGACAGGAGTGCTCCTACAAACCATGATTTTTGCAGTAGTAACATCAGACCACAGGCAGGAACAAGGGCTGAGTTCCACCAATTGCACACACAGGAGAAGAACCACGTGCAGCAGGAAGAACAGGGATAACCCACAGTGTTAGTAGAGATGCTTCTGTAGATGATAAAGGTTCATGCCACTGACCCAATCATTCACCCCTGGGTGCTTCCCACATTGGCTTACAGACACAATTGTAGACAACAGCTTCAAACCTCTGTAGAAAATTGCCACAGACCTCCCCTTTCATTTCTTTGAAATCATATTCTTGTGATTAAAACCAGTATTTGCTAGAAAACTAATAAATACGAACCTGACAGGACAGGAGTTCTTTAGAAAGCAAAGCAAGAAAAAAAAGGCAAAGATTAAAGGCATAGAAATAGATAGCACAGCCTAGAAAAGGAAGGAAGAAAGAGGTTAGCTTAGCTGATGCAGCAACTGTCACTGTGTAGTGGTTAAAGTACATAAAACATTGCCTTTAATCTAGTGTAAGCAAGCAAAAATTGCACATTCCCAGGCTATACAATCATTTGCTTTCCCACAAGTCCCTAACATAGAAAAGAGAAATCTGTCAGAGTCCTCACCTCTGTAAAACTGCAGGTTGATTCTGCAAACCATTTGCTAAACAAATTCTCATTACTGCAGGAGATCATGGCCCTAACTAGCATTAGTTAAACCAATACTGTTCCTTGAACTAGTCATGTTGGAGTTGGATACTATCTTACACAATCTGGAGACTCACAGTGCACTTACACTACAGTAATATTATTGTAATTTAGTACATTGACACAGCATAATAAGACCTAGATTATTTTTTTTGGCCCTTCTGAACAAGGCCAACACACAGCCAGGTCCTTCCTCCTTCAAGCTTCCTCACCATCACTACATTTAGGTCTCAAACCTCCTCATTCTGAATTAATAAACTGAGACTGCAGAGCAACTGTGCAACATGAACTGATTTTTCAACATAAACCAACTTCACAGACAAATAGCAACAAGACTAGATTTGGCCCACCTTGTACAAATACATTTTGGTTTAAAAACATCCTTAGCTGTGTATTATTTCCCTTTCAGTTGGCATTTCATAGCTCATTGAAAACCACAGAGATCATGTCCCTCCTTCCAAGGACATCTGAATAAAGCTAGCTCCACACAAGGCTTTGCTCTCTATACTCTCCACATTTTGGTTATTTGTTGTTGTTTTTTTACTTGAAAAATTGTCGTATTTAAACACATATTTTTCATTTTAAATCTTACCTGAGGAAGAAAATATGAGCAAAATTAATTACACTTTCTCATACCACAAAGGTCTTTGTAGCACTCCAGCTCTGGTACTACTGCAAGCTGTGGTCTGTCCCAGGGACATGTGATTTTACAGGAGGTGACTAAAACATCTACAGCTTTGGCATGCTCATCCTAAAACACTTGAAAAGAGGCCCAAACTAGGGAAAAGCAGCAATTGAAAGCAGCAAGTTAAGTATTTACATGATAAGCAACACTTAGAGTGTTTAAGAGTAGGTACTCCCCAAACTGAGATACTTTTTTTTTTCCTCCTTTCCCATATATTTGCACTGCCAAAAACACTCTGTAAGAAAACTGTAACAAGAGCAGCATTACCACAGAAGAGCAAAAGCCATAAAACAAACTTCCTGAAATGACACCTTCTTTTTTGTAATGTTTTTATTCATAACAGTAGTACATGGTGTGTTACAGAAATTAATGGAAAACTTCTAAAAACTCGTTGGTTCCTGTTGTTGTTGCTGAATGCATCATACAGAAAGTTAAAAATAACGTGTCCATATACCTTAACAAATGGTCATTCTCTGAGGTAAAGTTAAAGTAGGTTTAGAAATGTACTGCAACAGTCATTTTTATCTTTCTCATCTTTATTAAAAAAATACGTGTCAGAATGCAGAAATAAAAATGAATGAAAACCACGGAGTAAACATCTTTGCAAAGAAGGTGCCCAGTACGTTATTAGATGAAAGGTTTCATCAGACACTTGGATGACTACGATCTATCAAAATAGTTTCTCATGACAGGTAAAGATCAAGAAGCTACAGGGGGATGATAAAAGGATGGCTGGTGGGATTCCCTGGTTTTGAGATTTAAAGTGACGAATTTAGTGCTAGTGAAGGATGAGGGATTAAACAATTGCACAAGCTGGGTATTTTATTTATCTACAATACTGGTATACAGTGCAGAGGCCTTCCAGTCCTCTCAGCTCAACCATCGTGTGACAAGACAATTTGGAACTGGCTATTCTTTATGAGTGTTGGTGGTAAAGGTAAGACAAAATGTCCACAGTGATGGTCCAGCTGTCTTTCAGGAGACACTAAAATCCCAGCCTCATTCCCTCAGCACCTATTCGCACATGATCTGCTTCCTACAAATATGATGTCAATGGATCCTCTGAGACATACATTTCTTCTTTTCCTTTCAACATTTTACCCAATAACTGGAAAAGCACTGACAATACTAAACCTCAAATGTCTATGATGAACCAAAATTGTCTTTGTGGTTCCACATGTAGGACAAACCCTAAAGAGCCACTCAGGAAGAAAGTAGCACCACTGTGCAAATGAGGAAAGAAATGTCCTTCAGAAACACTTTTACCTCTGCTCTGAATCCTGAAACACTTGATCCACCAAGGTTGAATTTATCTTCTCCACTTAGAAAACTTGGTCTTTCTTCTGATGGGAAAGTAAGATTTGCTACAAAGCTGTCTGCACATGACTAAGAAATATGCATCAAATGACTTGCCAACAGGGACACAAGTTCTCTGCTCTGCAGGTTCATTAGGTCTACTCACAGCTAATTTGTCATTCACATACATTCTGTAACCCACATTTCTCTAATTCAAAATACAAGGCTGGAATTGTGTTGTGAGACATATCAACAATGGCCACCCCAGTTATCCTTGCCTTCTAAACCATTCTTAGCTTATATCATATTGAGGAAAGAAAGTAAAATATTTGTAACACCAGGCCTATTTTGTCCATGACAAAAATGTAAATCTTAATGTGTCAATTGAAAAAGAAAATCTGCGCAATAACCCTAAAAACTGATTAATCATTTGATTTCTTTCACCTTTTTTCTTTTTTTTTTCCTTTTTTTTTTTTTCCTTTTCTTTTTAGTGTTAAACCACTAAATTCAATATACTGTAACTGCATAGGAACATCAGGAAAACACATTTGACCTGTATAACAATTCTCTGTAGGGCAAAAATATATAGATTCTTTATGAAAATCATGTGCTAAACATATGAACCCAAACACTGCACTTTTTGCTCCATCAATGTAAAAAAAGAGGAAGTTTTAAATTCTTTCGTTCTGCCTGTAAACAGTTGGATGACTTCTATGCAGAGGTTCAAAGGAATGTCAATGAAATGTGATTTCTTGTAAGTGGAGTATGTCCATGTGATAATGCTAGATCATAAGCTCATGTGTTCCCATTAATTTCACTAGTCACTGTCAAGCTGACTGCTTTTGGCAAATGCACTTGAGCTTCAGCCTGTTATTTGTAAGCATGTGAAAACAAAGGTACGTGTGATGTGAGAACCACAAATTGGGTTTGCCACCCCTCCCAAGCACTGCAACTTGCTACCTTCTCTATTGTGTAATGGCATTAGTAAAAGAATTCTCCTAACATTTATATTTACAAAAAAACCTGGCAATTTTCATTCAAACTCCTTAAAGCCATTTCCCCTTAAACATTTAAAGAGTTTAACAGTAAGATTTTTTTTTTCAAGTTATAAAATAAAAATCCCATTTGATTTTTCTGATGTACAAAAAGTGATAAAGATGAACAATTCGATCACAGAATCAGTTTGTTATTCCAAAATCCATGCCATCCTTGTCCCATTTGTAAGGTCCGCTTCGTCCAAATCCCTAAACCAGAATCAAACCAGTATTATTTGGCAAATGACTTTTTGTTTTTCATCAAAAATGGCACACAGAGAAGAAAACACTTGTCTGCATAGCATTACAGCAGCAAGATACTGAAGAAATAAAAATAATCCTTTTTTTCTGCACTTTGTTTGGAGTTTCCTAGGAAATACTGAACTCGTCTTTTCCTCAGTGGGACTCGATGTCCTTTCTCTACTCACAACATGAGTGTTCAAACAGAAAGCAGCATTTCTTCCTCATGATGTGCTAGAATTTAAAGGTCCATTTGGCAACATTTTCAGTCAGGATGGAGAAACAACCCAGTTTTGTTCTGTGGTTTCAAGTTAGGAATCATTTCCGCAGGAGGCATTTTGCTGTTATAGCTGTCACTCATACAAAACGACAGAATAAGAAATGGAGGGGGAAAAAAAAAAAAAAGACAAAAAAAGACACTGCCAGTATTTTTGTTGTTGTTCAAATATGTCTACACAGGAGGGAAAAAAAAAGTTAGGACCAGCTTGATGTAAATGAAGATGAAAAACATGTCACCGTGACATAAAAAGTGCCGACTTGTGCCCAAAAGGCTGTTGAATGATAATGCCACTGCTACATACAGACTCTGCTTTTTGCTGCAAAGAAAAAGAATGTCTAATACTCAATAAACTTGAGATGCTCACTGTTTCATTGTGGCATACAGAAGATAATGAATGTTTAAAAGACGACCGCGGAGTAAGATTTCCTAGTCTGGATACCCATGACTTGTGGGGATGGGGCTGGACTTGTGGTCTGATAAGCAGGGAGAGTTTTCCTTTTGTGCTGCCATAGGAATCTGCCATTGGTTGCCAAAAAAAAAAGAAAAAAAAGTAATAAAAATGTCAGTAACACTTGTAGAGCCAGTCCAGGAGGGCAATCATCTCTCCTTGTCAGACAAAATCGCTCGGATAAAAGCACGGGAGCCATAGGCCTGCCAGGTTGTTGGGTTTCAGTTTGAGTCTTGGAGCACCACAAGCCTGTAACAATGCTATTTCTTAGGTCTGTTGATCTGGGCGTACAGAGGCTCTGCTTCCTGGGGATAACAAAAATAAAATAAGCCAAGATGTCTCCAGACAGCTTTTTAGAACATTTTTATATCATCTGCTTGAGAGCAACAATACCTCCTGAGTCAAAACCCCCAAAGGAAGTGTTTGTTTTCAGTGCTGTCTTGAGTGGTCAACAGCAACCTGGTTGAATTGTGAAGGAAATGGGACATTATCCCAGAAAAATGAATGCTTACTATCAATTTCCTCTTCCAGCACTGGCTGTGCACTGATCCCCAGGAGGTATTGCTGAGCACAGACACATGAAGAAATGAAATGATATTTGTATGACCAGATGTTTTGAAGTTTACAGGCACAAAACGCTGTTCCTTGTACCAGGCTGAGATCTCCCCCCCATCAGTGGCACAACAGTAGAACACAGCTGTGGGCTTTACACAACTCACAGGGAAAAACACTAGCAAAGAGGAATCGCTGCTGAAAGCTGAGCTAATGAAGCTGTGATGGGATTGAAAATAACCACAGGAGTTGCCGATGAAGAACGAGGGAAGCCAGCTCTGTGCAGTTTGATTAGGAGCCTGTACAACCATTAGTACAATCATTAAAGCTGGGAGGAAAGCATGTCGAGCTGCTAACAGATACTTTCTTGGGAATTTCCTGGATGTGGAGGGGGGAAAGGGGGAAACTGCCACGTTCTTCAGCGTTGCTTTCAGAGCTGACACTCTGTGCTTTCTTAATGCTGTGTTCATCTTGGCTGCAGTGGGAAGCAAACCACCCCATGGACCCTGGAATCCATTCCACTTCATTTCCAGAAACTAATTTATTAAACTAAGAATGACATCTAAAAAAAGAACAAGACAGGCAGAAAGGCTAATTAATGCCATACTGCATTAACTCTCCACAGCTTGATAAATATTCAAACACCATGCCACGACGCTGCATTTAAGCAAGTTAGAAGCAACTCATGTTACAGCAGCATCAGCAAAAGCTGACTTTGAGCACAAAGAACCTCCAAAGGCTAGCAAATCACTAGCCACAGTGGAGCACAGCAATGTCTCACAGGGGATGGCAGAGGATTTTAATCACTGCTCATAAAAGTGCTGCTGCTGAGAAGAATAGCCTAAAGGTGGATCTCTAGGGCTTATACTTACTCTGTGCCCAGAGTGCCTAGCCAGTGTTCCAAGCTGTGCCTTGTGCATCTCAAGTCGAATGAGGAGCAACACAACAAATCCAAAATATGACCTGTTCTCTCCAAGCCAAGAGAAGCTGTCTCTTCCTCCTTGAACTGACTCTCTTTCTAGAGCTTGCTGAGGCTTTGCTTCCCCATCTCCTACCTACACGAAGCTCTGAGTACACAAGGAGCATTAAGAGAGGATGAGGGAAATCCTTTGGAATGATTAAACAAAGGCTGCTGAAATTATCCCCAGCAAGAAGCAAATATATTTTGTGACCTTGAAAAACCAAAGGTAATCAGAAGAGATGACTGAGAGTAAATAACTGCATTTCACATACTGTGTGTTAAGTCTACCCATGCCAATTTTCATGTACTGCAGGCATGAAGCTGGCAGAATGATCTATCCCAGCTAGTGCAGAGAAAATCTGTACTAATTAATGTGGGAACCTGACATACACCAGGTCATTCTTCAGGCATTTGCTGAACTTGAGCTGATTGCAAAGAGAAGTGAAAAGGAAGGAGGAGAAGGAAAGGGGAGGGAAAACATCCCTTTGGAACAAAAGGTGTCAGTATTTCAAATGCCTTCAAGGTAAAAATGAGCTTTTCAAAATGCCAAGTGTGCTTATTAGAGCTGTCCTCAATATCTTTAAGATTTGCAGATGCACTTATGTAACAGGTGTCCTAAGGTGTCAATGAACTTGACACCCTTGGAAGAAGAGGAGTTCCATCATTGGTCATCAGCATTTTCAGCAGTGCATGAAGCAGCCTTTTAATTAGAAACTTCTTTTTTCCTCACCCAACATTTATCTGAACACACACTTCATGTGGCAAAGGCCTGCATGTCTCACTGATTTAACTAATTTTTCTTCCAGTAGACCAGAGCATTTTGAATGAGAAGTGCACTCTTATGTCTTCTTTTTAGTTGATTTCCCCTTTCAGATGCCTAAATGAGAAATTAATTGCAGTAATTTGCGTGCAATCTTCTCAATCCAAGTTTTTTTTTTTTGTCAATGACTGAGATTTGTTTTCTAATATTATTCTGAGATAATTCAAGTAGTGCATCTTGCCTGTAGCCCAACATGGCAAATGGTGTCTGCAAAGTATTGATAATGATACTCAAGAGAGCAAAATAGAAGACTAAGGGAGAGAAAAAGAGGCAAAAGAAGAGTTAGGTGCTGTTAACTTCAGGGAGGTAACTTCTCTCAAAATGCCAGACAGGATGGCTTTCACAAGCAGTGTTTTGGAGGCTCTTGGAAGCAGAAATAAACCTGTTTTTTTTTTCACATGCTCCATGTAAATGTCACAGGGAATGTCATTAAAAGTCAGCTCAAGCCTAACTCTTCTCACAGCACTGCAATCACCTCACACATGTTTTCTGCTCTCTACTTCTACCACTGTGTTAGGAACAGATCTGGAGGGAAGGGAATGAAAGAATGAGTCTTTGTCAAAACAACAACCACAGAGAGGAACAGAGAAAAATAGAATACAAGGCTTCCAATTCTCATAAACACCTTCAATCTTCAAGTGTTTTCCTTTCTACAGGATTGGCCCAGATGTGCTTTCATCAACAATGAGAATGCAAGAGGACAACTGGCAGCACTTTTTTTCACTGCTAAATCCTCCTTGAAGGCTTCTAGCAACTTTGGGGATATGCAGCTTCTGGCAGATGCTTGAGAAGTAAATGTTTTCCTTTATGTTTGGAAGCTGCTATCAAAGTAGTGTTTAGCTACATTCTCATGTACTAATGAGGCTCTTCATGCTCAACAGTAGCCTTCAAATAGCCACATAGTGCACAAAGAGGCTATGAACTCTCAGGGCAGGTGTCTGACCCAAGTGACAGGTTGTAGTAAGGGACCAGAAATGTCTAACTACCCATGCTCTAAGTTAGCTAAAAATTCAGGAAGCTACAAGTATGTTGTGTAAATGTTGAGTTACGAAGTCTCTCGGAATTGCAAAAACTGCCAAAGAGAAAATTTTTGCTATGTATGCCACATTTGCATATTCCACAGCTACTTCATGCTTAAAAGCAGCTTAGTCTTCCCATTTTAAGGAACATTTTGCACAATAAACAAGACTGTAGCAAAACAGTAAGTATTTCTGGTATAAGCACACTACTGGCATGAGGTAACAAGGTTGCTAATGGCTTTGAATAACATTAAATAAATACTAGAAGTACATTTGCATCCAATTTAAAGATATTAACATCTGCTCCCCAGCAGAACCAACCACTGGAGAACACCTCTTGAAAGATTCAGCATCTACTTGGGTTTGTGTAGGTGAGCTTGCTCACACAAAAGATAACACAGGACACATTTTCACCACGGGCAGTTCTTTCATCAGCATGAGGCACCCTGCTACGTGCAGAGCTCCAGGCAAGATGTACTGCAGCCTAGAGGGGAGGGCTGCTTACATTTCTTTGCCCTTTACAACAGCACTGGGTTTTACTCTTGGCTAACTGATCAGCAAGGGCAGGCTCAGATAGTAAGAGTTTCATGAAATAAGTGTGCTGAAGCACCAGCCAAAAGGAGACTCTTGTGCTGGGGATGCAAGTGAAGGGAATGGGAGTGCAAAGCAGCTTCTCTGTTTAGTGCATGCTGACTCAATACAAGAGGACATAGTAAACTTGGCAAGCAGGATTCAAATCAAATCTCTCTGGTGATAAGACAGATCATTCCTATCAGCCCATTAACAGCCAGTGCCTTACCATTGCTTGTTTTCATTACAGTTAGCCTCTATTAGCAGCACAACCTTCTAGTTGGGATTATGACTGGAGAATGCCTCTATTCTTACTATAAACCTTCCTAGGAATATTTCCTAGTCTCAGACATCTAGTTTAATTATTAGAATTTTAAAACTCTATGTCATTTTACTCTCAAGATGAATGCCATACATCCATACAGTAAGAAAAAGTACTCAGAAAGATGAACCCTGCTCATCTTGCTCCTGGTATAATAATGAACTGCAGCCAAGAAACATGCCTATTATTTCTGGGCCCTTCCCTAACAAAACAGTAGCCACACAGTTACACTTTCCATCTACCTATCTGTCAATTCTCCTTCATAACTTTTGAACCTGATGGCCAATTTGAAGCAAATTGTGCAGAAGTCTCAAAGATAGTAAATTATCTCAAGTGGCATTTTAAAAATCAGTTGTTGTGCAGAAGACAGGGAACTTTTACATGACCTCATTACAGAGAAAGCTAGGAGAGCTCATCTCCTAATTGAATTGCTGGACTGGAAATCAGCAAGTCCATGGCTCTAGACAAGCTACACAGCATGTATCCTCTTGGATAGAGGAAGAAGCTGGAGAAATAGAAGGCTACCTGGCTCCCTCAAGTGGGCTTGGAGACATTGGAAGAGATGAGCAACACATGTATGAGCTGGTCACATTTAAATGGATAGTCTGAAGGGGACTGTGGCAGTGGATACAAAGGCAAATTTGTAGGATGCCTCTGCTCACAGAGCAGCTTGAATTTCTCTGGTCTTGTCCCTTCAGATTCCCTGGCAAAGATGATGATGAACAAGCGAGCACGAGGCCTGAAATGACAATTTCAGCATTTCTCTGGATTTGAAGCACTACTTCCCACACTGTGATCCCTTTCCAAACACACAACACTACTTCTCTCTCAGGTTCACAGCCCTCCTTAGTGCTGTTCCTTGAATTTGAGAATGACAGCTCTGGAGCTCACAGGAAGACAAGGTCACCTATAATCATTAGGAATTTCTCTTTGGCCTTTGTTCAGTTCCTACTGAGCCTGATGAGTGATAACAACAGATCCTGCAAATATTTGACATTTTGAGCCCATGCAGAGTCCTACTGCAAAAGAAAGGGGACAGAAGGAAGAGTAGGATGCAGACACAGCTTCATATGCCCTCCTGAGGCTCACTAAGCTCCCAGAGAAGCCAATGCTTTGTCTGTAAGTTGCAATTTTCTTTCAACTTCCTAATAACAGCCCAAATAAAGAGTTATACTACACCATCCTGGAGCTGACTAAGATTATTAGGAACATTTATCACTAAGAATGGCATTTGCTCAAAGATGGATGATGGCAGTGTGCCACCCAAGTACCACCAAAAGCTGATAGACAAATATTCTAATGAACTGTTGTTCTCCTGACAGTGCTGATAGCATCATGAAGGGTGTGACATATTTTGAGGGCTTCTAATTGTCTGCACACATTTCACAGAACAACTAAATGACTTTTTCAGGAAGAGATGCTCTAGCCACAAATGTTTTGAAGGTTTCCTGAGAATCTCTCATGAACGAGTGCCAATGCAAGTCATGAACTGGGCAGCATATCAGTAGAGCTTCATTTGTTCCAGCACTTAAAAGACTTGCATTGCAGTGATTGTGGTGTCAAATATTCCCTTATTCTCTTTCAGAATTTTCACCCTGTTGCTAACTTGCCTTCAAGAATCAGTTTGTGTGGTCCATACGGAGTTAGACCACATCTGTGATATCTGATGCCAATATTCAGGGCCCAAATCATTCCTTCTCCAATTAGGATGCTTTACTAGGAGCTGCTGGCCAATGTAACGACAGGCATCCAAAAGAAGCCTAGCATTAGAAAGTCAAAGTTTGCTCTTCTCCTTCCCATTTCTCACCATGCTTGAAGGCTCACAGCTTTTGCTCAGCTTCCAATAGTACAGCTTCAAGGCTTCCTAGGATCATGGTGTGCTAGACCTATTGCTCAGCATGAAGTATCCCCAAGAGCAGAGACATCCACACCAGCAGGGTCTGCACCGAGCATCCTGGAGTTACAAGCTGGTAGTGTGCACAGATGCAAAGAGCAAGACCAGGTGAAAACTCCTCTGTTCAAACTTGCTTTAATCCAAAATGCCAGGAATAAGAAATGTTTAAGACTGTTGGTGGAATCATAGCTAAATACAGTTCTTTCCCTTTCTCTCCTTTCACCATGGTTGTCCCACACACAATCTAACAGCAGCAGCTGGGATTAAATATAGATAAGCTGAAGATGGCAGTCTTATTATTTCAGTGTTCTCCTCACTTCTTCTGGAAAATCACTATCCATCCTCAACTACCACTTGTGAACAAAGGGAAAACAACTAAATACAAATCTTGCTATGAACAGCTCTGCAAAGAGCTGATTTTATTAGACTGGTGGAAGTTAGGCCTGTCTGCTTCTGATCTCCAACCATAAAGGGATGAAAATGTAACATATCCATAAAATGTCATATTTACCTACCAAGAACCTTCTCCTATTTGAAGAAGAGTGACTTGGGAGGACGAGGATTTTGAGAGCTTAAATGGAAGAGCCCAAAAGGAAGAGAGGAAAAACTGGGAAATTAAGATATTAACTGAAAGACACTTAATTATTTCCTAATGATACTATGCAGTGTCAGAAGTAAGCAAGAAACCAAATCACTAACCAACTGTGAAAGACCAGGGTACAAAATACTAGGCAGGTGAGTATTCTGAAGACATCAAGATAAGTAAAGATATGCTATGGGTACAGCTGATTTCAGAGAGATGCTGGGAACAGATATATTCCACTTTTCTGAACACAATACCATGTCATACTCCTGAGAGGTCCATTCATCTGAGTTATACACTCAGTTCTTGGTGTGAAGAACCGTGTTCTAAAGAGCAAAGTAATCTCCCATCTAACATACAAAAGTGCCTTTTATGCAGCCTGTGATCCCTTTGTACTACATGCTTCTCCCCATTAAGTTTCTCTCCAAATGTAGAGCTCAATACACAACACAGTAGTAAGTCCTGAATTGCTAATTTTCCATGGAGATTAGGCTTTCCATTGCTCTGATGATACCAGGCTGCAGAATTAGATGGGCTGGGTTTAGCAAGTGGATTTCCTATGGACTGCTGCTGAATGGCACTGCACAGAGGCACAAGGATATTAGTGTAACTTCACTGGAGAGAGGCTTTCCCTTTTGTTCAGCTTCCTGTTCCTGCCTACAGCCTTTAGGAATTACTATAATACAATAATCACTAACATTATTTAATATTTCCCAGAACGTATTGCTGAGAATTATAGATATTTTATGCAAGACTTTGCAAGGATTAACAAAAAATACAGGAAAAAACATATGGAATCACTGGTAATATACTGTTCTTGTAGCTCCCAGAGACCCTTGACAGGTAAAAGCATGTATTTTACTAAGCATTACATAAAAGCAGAACAAAAGGAGTCCCTCACTTGACTGCCTTACATGATATGCATTGACAGAGTTCAACTGCTGCTTCAAGTTATATCCAGAACTCCTAGTAGGCAAATGTGTGTGATGCTAGTTTACAAATGATGCTAACTATCCTAGTGACAGACAGAAAATTGGAAAGAGATTTTATCCTTATTCTCCCCATGATGAATTTCAGAATTAGCCTGACTGGGATAAACCACAAATGTGTATGAGTTTGCAGAGTGTGGAGCTCAGACAAAGGTCAAGTCATCTGCATCCAGGAAAGAACTCCTGAAGTGGTTTGAAGCTGGGATAGTCAGGGAAAGGGCAAAGCCAAACTACTACATGGCAACATCCATTTGCAGAAGCAGTACTCACTGGAGTAAAATAACCAATGGATGCTCTTGCTAGAGCAGCTCATCCCAGCTTGACTTTATCCTTATGCTGTCATTTTTAGACTCAGTAAGATACAAAGCTTAATGCTACTTTTGCTTCAGCCCTCAAGAACTGAGCATCACATTGGTGAAGCTAAAGAAGGGGGAGATGCCTTCTCACAGCACCAGGTATTAGTAAGAGATAATCTAATTACTCCCAAGTGGATCAAAGCTAAGTTACTGTAAGATCTTTTTTTCACCATATTTAATGCACAAAGTAAACTGACTCCTAATGTAATTATTAATTTTGAGTGACTTCTGCTCAGAGTGGGTAAGTCACTGGTAAACAAAAAAGGGTTCTACTGTTGTTATGGGTTTGCTCCAGCAGCTCTGTGCTGAAGCACAGAAACCCTACCAGATCATGTATTTGTGCAACACAAAACATGAATGGCAGACAGGGAGAAGAGAATGAAACATATCCTTCAAACAGTGACACTAGAGAGTGAGTATTTGGGAGGAATAATAAAAAGCTCAGCACACATAAAACTTTGTAGCTTTACTGCCTTTTTGGTAAAACATAGCTACTGTATTGAAACAAATCACAGAACATTCACTGGCAGCCACCTTTTCTGATGTGTTCTGTAACACAAAAAGATATCACAAGATCATCTTTCCCATCTCTCTCTGGATTTCAATTACTTACACATGATGAATAATTTCTAAAACATCAAGTATGCCAATGGTAATATGAGTGATCATAATTTTCAGATGTTTCTAATTTGCAGCTGGGGATAAAAATACACAAACTCATTTCAATAGTTTTTACATGCAGGTAATAAATGTGCTTCTTCTACTGATTATCACATTGATTTAGGGTAGAGATGTTCATGTATCATTACATAATTTTATTTAATGTTTGCTATGTCTATGGGTAAGATGTCTTCTTCCATTTAGTATATTACATCTGACTAAAGGCCAGAGTGGATTTGAGGAAAAAAACCCCAAAATCCTCTGCCTGATACGTTGTTAGCAATGGCTCAATTTCCCTACTTCCCCCTCAGAACCTGAACACAAGGTAAAATAAGTCTACATTTCTTGAAAGCATGCAGGCAGCTGAAACAAACATATTTGCACAAGCTGCAACACTTAGTGAATGGCAAAAGCCATGCAAACCATGAGGAATACACTGTGGGTAATGGAGAGGAAAAACAGAAGAGATGGAAAGGCAAAAATAAAACCATGCATCCATGAAAGCAATGGTAGATGCTGGTGGAAGCATAAGTGAGCACCTCAAGGTGGAGAGAAAAAAAGGACAAGATACCTACCCCAACCTGTGCTATCTAGCTACCGACCTGTGGACTTATAGTATCACCAGTTGGCTCACCAAATGGATCACTGTTGGATGAGGCCTGAGACTCATCAGGCTAGAATACAAGAACATAACACCTTTTTTTCTCAACAGTAAGAAAGTGAAAAGTCAACACGAGGTTATTTTCATGCTGTGGGCATAACAAGTACATCCTATCTCATGAAAACCAGAAAGTGAGGCCTCACCACTGATATGTTCTCAAAAGCCAAAATGGTTTCCCATAGCTGATGCAAGCAGGAAAGGACCTTACCAGGACCTCCTGGAGCCCATGCAGGAGCTGCCACAGACTTCAGAAGGTACTGGATTAGATAAACCAGACCTGCAAAAGGCCCTGAAAGCCAGTGAAACTATGTGAATCAAAAGAGTCCACCCTTGCGTTAGTTTGTTCCTTTGGGTTCTCTTTTTTTGTACAGACTCCCTCTTGCCTTTGGCTCACTTGGGCTCTTGTCTGCCTAAAACACCTTGTGATTTCAAGTCATTGCTTGGATATCATTTCTTGCTTTGATCCACTGAATCTAAGGCAAAGAAATCACATACTGAGGGCCAGAACATTGAGGAATGTAACTAGGCAAGCAATTGGGATGCAAGAATGTGCAAGACAACATCAACCATCATCTTGTAACACACAAGCTCTCACATCTCTTTCTGCAGCCTCAGCATGTATGTTGTTTTACCTCAGACCTCCTTACCATCAGTAAGTGAATGCTGGTCTGCTAAAATGGACACTGGATACAACTAACATATAGTACCTCACATATCAAACCCTGAGTTTGGTTCCCTGTATGCAATATTAGTGCATATCAATGGAAATGTCATGCTATTAGCTATCAAAACCAAAGCAGGAAGGTGAATTCTGTCTGTAGTTCCCTCTTAAATACCACCCAGCCCTATTGGAATAGTGATTTCTAACACTACCAAAGAGCATTTAAGTAACTTCTGTCTTTTCTAGCTAAAAAAGGGCTAATCAGTGTTTAGAAACCTTGTTGCTACTCACAGCCTCTTGCTCCTCAGTTTTGCTTGGACTTTCAAACCCCTCTTCAAAGAGGTCATCTGCAGCAGGATCACTGGTATGAGATGCTGATGATTTTGATGGAGAACTCTGTCTGGGTGCAGGGGTTGGAGCTAAACAAAGATTAAAGTAACAGCAAGAGAATACATATCTGTTCATTTGTTCAGAAAGACACAGCAGGACAAAATTTGCTCATGCTTTAGAGCCCTCAGCTTTTATTACCCCCTGAAAATTACTTTCTGAGGAGGGGCTGTAAGAGATAACTTTGAACACAGTAGTCATTATCAATTCCATATATATGATTTCATTCAGCAGCTTCCAAATTAAGTTTGGCTGCATCTGGCATATATGTCTTTAGGAACCAGAGAGAAGCCACTATGTTCCATTAGGAATGCATGAGTCCTATGGCAGGTAAGAGTTAACACAAAGTCTCTGGCTGGCCCCTGGTAAATCTGTCTCATGAGTTCCTCTTTTCAGCAATCTGCAAAATCCCCCATCTCCATGCTACCAACACGATGAGCTTATTTCACAGCTCTTCAATGAATTCCCCCACATGTCCAACACATCAAGCTATTAAAAGTAAATTCCCATCCCTTAATTTCTGCAAAGTATGGCTTGAATGGGACATCAGTGAAACCATGTGGAAGGTTGAATGTCACGGGTATTTTCCAACCAGCTTGTATGTCCCTAAGCACAAACCACATAATTACTGTCTTCTTAGAAACTAAATTTCAGACTGTAGCTATTGGGGCTGTTGATTTCAACGGTCTCTGAAATTCCTCTCTGATACTTTGTTTTATGGCTGGAACACATTTAATCAGCTAGACCATACAGGAAGGCTCTCAGTCCATATCTGCCTTGCAATTTACTGTATGAAAAAGCCAGGAAGGAATGCTCTGAGGAGCAGTCACATCTGAGGAAAGCTAAGGCTGAAAGAGTGAGAATACTCACGTGAATTTGTAGATGGTGTCGTGGAAGTCACAGGAGTCAAATTTAACTGAGAGATGTCAAAGTCATCACAATCATCTGCTTCCTGTGCCATCCCAACTTTGTTAAAGTAACTTGAGAAGGCCTCTGAGGTACAACTGAGGGAAGGCTGATCTGGTTTTCTTGATGGCACTGGTGGAGGCTGAGCCATCTGGAAATCTTTAAACATTTCTTTTCCCATTTTCTGTCTGGGCCTGTCTGTCTGTGGACTCGATCTGTTGGAATCACTTGTGGGTGGAACAGTAGCTATAGGAGCAATGGTACCTTGAAACATGGCTGCTTGTAAAGGCAATACAGTTTGTGTTGGCATGAAGGCAGTTGGTTGGAACTGACCAGCTACAGATGGCCACGGCTGCTGGGTAGGAGGAAAAATACCAGGCTGGCCCCACGCTATCGCCTGTCCTCCCTGCATCACCTGAGCAACTGGAGGCTGAGCACCCATGGCCAACTGCTGTTGAACAAGTGGTTGCTGTCCCCAGAAGGAGGGCAGAACAGCTCCCATGGCAACATAACCTTCAAAGAGAGCAAAAGAAACAACAAAACCCACAAATCCAAAAGATGAAAGATTTCAGCGTTACTGTCAAGAGCATGCAGAGAGAAAGCTACACAATAAATCAGAAGCAGGTAGGTTACGTTAGTGATCCCACAGCTTCAGCACACTTCAAAAGAAAACTGAAAGACATGGGTGATTTCACATCACTGAACAAATACTTGTATACAAAAACAGATTGGTGGATATTGCCACAATCCTTCCTCTCATCTGAACAAAAAAAGCTCTTTTCTTCTTCTTCTGTGAGTACTCCTATGGGTCTGTGAAGAGCTACGTACACGGATCTGGTCAGCAGCTCCCTTCCCTGGTGCTCTGACAGAGCACAGTCAGAACTGGGTTTGTTGAACCACTTACCAGAATCACAGCATCTCCTAAAATACTTCCCAAACTCAGCCCTTGCAGCATGACCCTGCTCCTCACCACTGAGTTCTTCTTGATGCCCATCCTCTGCCTTTCACCTCTGCCTGTCCTGCTCCTCTCAGAGCAAGGATCTCTGAGACTGAATGTGATGCACTGGGTCAGGCTGGCATGGAGTTGGTCTTTTCAGAGCAGTCCATATACTGCCTAAAGATGAGCAGCCAGAGCAAGCAGAGGGAAGGAAAAGGAAGCTCAGGAAGCTCTCCCCTCTGTGTAGCTTTGCTGCAGTTCCTCATTCTTTTTGCTTTTATTCTTTGCTGGGGAGGGTGACCCACCAACACCAGCCAACGGCACAGCTAAAAAACGGGTTCTAAGTCACAGGAAAGCACCTTTGAATGTGGTAGATGACAGCTCAAGGGCCCTCCAATGACAGTGGGACCTTCTTGCAAGAGGAAGACTCTGTGCCACCTCCTCTGACACAGTTACTGCTCTGAGGAGCAAAGCAAGTATCTCAAATTGCATATTAAAAAGACAGAATCCAGGTGAATGCAGATTAAAAACCTCCCACATTTGGCTATTACCTGGTTACTTTAGAACATCAAGAAGAGCCTGAGCTTCTGCTGTATTACATACCTAATAATAACAACCTGCTTCAGGTATTACACTAGCACAAACCCTGCTAGTTTAGGAGGAAATTAAAGATTAAAACTATAATTTTAATTGTTTCCTGTCAGGCTTGAAGGCTCCTTTCAAGCTACCAAGAGTTTGACTGTGTAAGAATTATATGACCAGGTGCTTTGTTATTTACAAGTCATCTGAAACTAAAACTACTGTAGAAAACTCGACAAATGACATCACATAATATAAGTATGTTCCAGATGTGCTGTTTCACATTTATACTATTTACTGCTAATACTTTACACTATGCAACCTCTCTTTTACTTCTAGTATTGTCATGGCTTTAATCCTGTTGTATCTAACCTGGGTGGTTTTCTGTCTTCCCTGTAGCTTTTCCTCTTTTCTTTCTTTCCAGGCTGCTTCCTAATGCTAAATGTAAAGGTGGTTGCAAAATCATAATGGGACTGGCCCAAAATAAAAACCAGAAACTGAACTTTGAAAGACCAAATTAATGAGTGATGAGAGAAACAGTAACTCTGATATATTTCTATTCCAATAGATGGCTATGATGGATTCTCCAGATGTCCTTTTATCTTGCCCCCACTGTAACCTCACCCAAGCAGTGAGAGTTTGCATCTAACATTATCCCCAAACACTTCACCATCAGGGTAACCTTTCAGAGAAGCAGTGGCTAATTTGATGCTGCAAGACAGCCCATCAGAGAAGGAGGGAACCAATTAGAAAGTCACTGTTGAATGATTTAAACTACTCCTCCTCCTCCTCCTTTTTTCCTAAGTGGACTTGAGAGCGCTGCTCCAAGTATTCCAGGGAGGGACCAGCACTCCAAACCAAATGTTGTGTGTGTCTGTGCAGAATGCTACACAGCTTCTGAATTTGGAGTGCTCTGAGGAACAGAAAATGCCTAAAGGAAATATCAGGCTTTGATTCTCCATGTCTCATTCTCTGTTCACTAAAGAGAGCACAGGATGCTCAGTGCTACTGCAAAAACAGAGCAAGGCTAAACTAAATGCTGTTTTCTCTCTTGCTACTGTACCTGGAAGGTCTGTTATCCAGATGGCTCAGCTATGGTTGAACTCCCAGTGACTTTTTTGCCTTTGCTTTTAAAAAATGTAGGTAAATTCAACATCATGTCCTCCCTGCCTGGTAAAGACTTGTTTAACCTTGCCCTACAGCACTGTCCTTAAAATCCCTCCCTGCTTCCACTGCACTCAAGCAATGCTCTGAGTACTGAAATGCAAACCAGAGCTGAGAACTGATCACCAAATTTGAGCTGAGCCTCTGTTGCCAGTAGATTTCTTAGAATCCTAGAATGGTTAGGGTTGGAAGGGACCTCTGGAGCTCATCTAGTCCAACCCCCCTGCAGTGGGCAGGGACATCCCCAACTAGAGCAGCTTGCCCAGAGCCCTGGCAAGCCTCACCTGCAATGCCTCCAGGGATGGCAACTCAACCACCTCCCTGGGCAACCTGGGCCAGTGTTCCACCACCCTTGTGGTGAGGAACTTCTTCCTAATGTCCAATTTAAATCTCCTCTTCTCCAGTTTAAAACCATTGCCCCTTGTCCTTTCACTGCAGGCCTTTGCAAACAGGCCCTCTGCAGCCTTCTTGTAAGTTCCCTTTAGGTACTGGAAGGTCACTAGTAGGTCCCCCCGAAGTCTTCTCTTACCTGAGGGTACGGCAGCAGTGCTGAAAGGTACAGAACCAAACATGTCTGTACTAGCAGGAAGTGGCTGGGATGAAGATGGGATAAAGGCATCACCTGGAGTAGCAGGAGTCTGCAAGAAGACAGGAATAAATCACACTGATAACAAATCAGTTATCACACGTAACTCAAAAAGGCAGGTTTGGACAGAAGAAAAAAGGAAGAGGAAATAAAAACCAAATGGAAAGAGGCAGAAGGGAAGAAACAATGGAAAGAAGAGTATTTGTATTTGCTGGAAAGAGGAGAAAAAGAAAGAAAATGAGAGACTTTGTACCAAAAGGGAAAAATACAATTTGCCTGGAATACATCACATGCAAAATATTGGCATCATTTCTTTCTCCTGAATATACAGAATGGTGATTCTAGGTGTTAGGTGACATTTAGTAGAGGCAGTGACTAAGGCACTAACATAAGAAACAGTAAAGGCAAATGAAGTATCTACAGGATTTAAGGAAAAGTGAATAAATATTGCTGTCAATTAACCAACAGGACCAGAACCACAGCTCTACACTGAGTGAGAAACCCAATCCAACTGAGCAAGCTAAGGATGAGGAGACAGGACTTTGAGCATCCACTCCCAGATATGCTCCAGAATACCTTGGAGATCTGAGCCTCCTGACTTCATAGCACTCCAATTTTCTCAGTATATTCATACTCCCTTACAGCTTAATGTAAGGTACAAAAGCTTAATAGGAATATGATTGTGTTTTCATTTTATGATGCAGAAAGGCATGTTGAGAAATATTTCTTTGCCTTCCAAACACATTCAGCCCTCTATCTTTTTCCTGTTTTGTCTTCCTTCCTTCCCTTAACAGCAGTTCTGGGATATGTGCTTGGTGGAACCAAAGAGACATGATATATTAGGCTGTAACTGGATCTTTCCTGCAGTGCAGTGGAGAGACAGAGTGCAGTGATGCATGCCCCTCTGATAAACACCAGGGAAGGAGATCTGCAGCTCAGGTTATATCTTATGTGACATCTAGCCCCTATATCAGAAAAATAAAAGATATTTTTTGCACGCCATCACGAAGCACTGACTCCACATTCAATTTGCTTCACTTTTATTTCCTTGCAATATAAAAAAATGCCTTGAAATCCTCCCTACTAGCATAGCTGATGACCTGAATTGTAAATGTACTCAATAAATGTGCTGGGGAAAAAAAAAGCATGTAGAAAAATGCAGAGTTCTGTTTCCCTGGGTACTCACTGGGGGAGAGGTTACATCAGGAGGAGTGGACATGTCCCCAAAAAGCTCTAGTTGGGTAACAGCCTGAAAAGAGAAAAAAACAACAAAGCAAACACAACATTTCCATTTATCTTTTGAGCAGAAGAAACTGTGAGTTAACTCCATACAACTTGTGAACTACTAACAGCTAGCAATATAAATCCTCCCAAAGCCACACAGGCTTCAAATGTCAAGTCCCATATGGAGGATGAACATAGGTTCAAGCTATGGGATTTTGGTTTTGCTGATGGACCCAAATAGCCAGAAGCTGATCCTATAAAATGATTCTGTAGGGAATTCTCCACCACCACCACAACAACAAAAAAATGAATAAAGCATGAAAAAACTACCCAGAATGGGACTGGATGCATTACTGCTCTGTCCTTACCACCATCAGTGAACAACAAGCATGATTTATGGCCAGTCCTTTTTCCTGGCTCCCTCTTTAAACCCCCATTTTAAGGTCTTAAAATAAGGCAGCAGACTGTGGAAGTGACAGAAGGATACAGAAGGGAAGGGTTTTTAAAGTGCTGCCTGATTTCCCCTTGCCCACAGGACAGGTGTGACCTGGATAAGTGGACTTGAAGGAGGATGCACAACTGGGTTATTGTAAGGCTGCAGCTTTCCAGTTTAGTCATGCTGGGAATGTTTTCTCAGGGTGTCCTTCAGTTTGATCCCAAAATAGGTCACCCATACAGGTCTCACTCAACTGGACCAGAAGATAAAAAGCACCCTGAATGGCTGCAGAATCAAAGCTCCTTCAGATGTTCTGGAGTAGAATTGCTCTCTTCCATTCATCTGCATCTGCAAATCACTTCTGCTGCAGCCCAGGGATGGTGAAACATGGATCACTTATAGCTCTGTGGGAAACCTAAAACCCTTCTACCATACTTATCAGGGTGGCTATTCTGGAAAGCTTTGCTGGGAACTCAGGAACTACTCCTTCTTCACCACTTTTCTTCTGCTTATTGGCTTTCCTTCTTTTCTGTATCATACCACCCATGTGAAGCCACAATTCAGTTCACAATCTTCATTCAGTTCATTTCATCTCCTTCCTAGTTTTGGCACATCAACTTTTTAGACTCATATCACATATATAGATTTGAAATTCAGTTGAGTCTTGACCTTAGTGCTTTGGACATAAACCACACTGCCTGATCAGTCTTTATAACCCACCAAAGGAGCAAGATCACCCTAAGATTTCCACCTCACCCTCAACCTGCTATTAATAAATGGTCCTTTAAGAGGTAAGACTGTCATTCAAAATATAATAATAATTTCAAAGGTATATAGATTTTTGCAATCCAATCTCTACTCCTGTATATAACAGCAACGCTACAATGGCTTAGACCTGGAATTTGTCTAGCAGTTTGGATACTGCTCAGCTTTATGTCTAACAATGCACCTTAGGGATGAATTATTGCACATTTCCTCACATCATGCCTTAGCATAAATAAATCACACTGGCTTTAATGTTAGGGCAATATATTTTCTTCTTATGGGCTTATATGTCCCTCTAAATGGAAGAAAGAAGAAAATCCATGTTTTCTTCAGGGTACACCAATTCTAGTGTACATTACCAAAAAACCCAGTACATACTGCTAGAAATAGCTTCTGTGAAGAACAAAAAAAGCACCCAGAAGTTTTCCAAGGTGTGGAAAAACACTAGGCAAGAGTTGTTAAAATGCCCAGACTAAAAGCAGCACCCATTTGGACATCACTTCAAGCCTCTCCTGTAGGCACTACTGACTCAAGAGATGCCAGGTGCCACCAAATCACTCAAAGAGCCACTTTCTTCTCATCTCTCCAAACTGCTTGTTCAGCATCACCCCTAAACCTGTCCTTTCCCTGCATCACTGGTGAGATTGTCACTGTTTTCTCCTCTCTGGCTTGCTCAGGAATAGCTTGTGTCCTTTGGAGGAGGCCATGAGCCAAGGCTGTCCCAGTGCTCTCATCCCAGGTGAGGATGTAGCAGAGCAAGACAGAGGGGATGTGAAAGGGGAGGACACATATGGTTACACAAACTAAGAGGAAGAGTCTGTAAAGTTACATATTCTTTTGTGGAAAAAAATATTGTATCTTTCATATCAACAGTGAAAATTGACAGTGAGCAGACTTTTGAACTCATGATTATATGGTATGTATTTGAAAGGTGGCAACTCAGAGCTCTCTGCCTCAATAGCCCTGTAAAATGGGAATAATAATAATAATAATAAATACTCCTTTTCAGAGTGCTTCAAGGTGATAGATCTTTGGAAACTCTTCACAGATCCAATTCTGTTAAAGCTCTTAAGAGAAACTCTGCAGATGGATTTCTAAACAGGCAGCTGGAGAGAGTGAGAGGAAAGCCAACTTCACTATTTGGTGTAATAAACACTCATTTACAACATTCCCCAAGAAAAGGGAGAATTTTCACAGAGGAATTATTTCTTGCAGAACAGCAACCTTATATACAACAAGAGCTACAGAACCATGTCAGAGAATAGAAGCACAACTTCCTTATTTGTTTCCTAGAGAGAGTTTTATAGAATCATACACAGAATCACACACGGAATCATTAAGGTTGGAAGAGACCTCTAAGATCATCAAGTCCAACCATACCCTCATAGAATGTTTTGAGGTGGAAGGGACCATTAAAGGTTATGTAGGGCAACCCCCCTGCAGTCAGCAGGGACATCTGCAACTAGATCAGGTTGCTCAGAGCCCCAGACAACCTGACCTTGAGTGTTTCCAGGGATGGGGCATCTACCACCTCTCTGGGCAACCTGGGACAGTGTCTCACCAAGCTCAGTGTAAAAACATGCACCAGCAAATGAGCAGCTCAGGGAATTGGGGTTGTTCAGCCTGGAGAAGTGGAAGTTTAGGAGAGACCTTCTCACTTTCTCCAAATACCTGAAAGGAGGTTGGAATGAGGTGGGGGGGGTTTGGTTATTTTTCCCATGTGACTAGGACAAGAGGAAATGGCTTCAAGTTGTGTCAAGGGAGGTTCAGGTTGGATATGAGGAAAAATTTCTTCCATGAAAAGAGTGTCTAGGCATTGGCCCAGGCTGCCCAGGGCAGTGGTGGAGTCACCAGCCCTGGAGGTGCTAAAAAAATATGTATCACAGTATGTCAGGGGTTGGAAGGGACCTAGAAAGATCATCTAGTGCAACCCCCCTGCCAGAGCAGGAGCACCTAGACCAGCTCACACAGCAATGTGTCCAGGCAGCTCTGCAATGGCTCCAGACAAGGAGACTCCACAGCCTCCTGGGCAGCCTGCTCCATGTAGATGTGGCACATGGTGACATGGTTTAGTGGCATGGGAGTGTTGGGTCAATGGTTGGACTTGGTGATTTTAAAAGGTCTTTTCCAACCTAAATGATTCTGTGATTCTCTAAATGTGGTTTTTTACCTTTTGTGAACAGCAACACTTGCAAGTGGGATTTTAAAGTCCCAACTGGTTCAGCTCTGGATTCTGGATCTAGTTTTCACTATAACTCAATTCCCAGCCTGAATAAATGAATGAATCTTCTCTGACACAGCCATAGATCCAGCAGATCCAGAGAGNCACTTGCAGCATATGAGATTCTGGACACCCAATAGTTGTCTTTAAATTTTTTGTGATTTCACTGTCACTACAGAACTGATTCCACCCATTATGCTTTTTAAATTATTCACATCTGCTATTAGCTAGGTTCCAGTGAAGTTCATCCCATGCTGAACATTTTCAAATTGCACTATTCCTATAGTTGATTTCATCTATATTTCCTTAAAACATTTCCAGTGTCACAACCTTACCTGAGTGACTGAAACAAGATTTTCATCAATGTCCAGCAATAAGTTTCCATTCTGCAGCTGTAAAGCATGATTTATGAAATGAAATGAATGATTTATGGAAATGACATGAATTTCTGAGCATGAAAATGATAACCTCCATAATCATTGACTTCAGTACTGAAATGAAAACCCTTTCCATCTTGCAGTGAGCACAGAAATGAAATCACACAGTCAAAACAGTGAGTTTGCTGCTGGCATGTGGGGCAACCATGCACTTTATTTGTGCTAAATCTCATCTTCTGGTGTATAAGGCAATTTTACCACTTGCATCATAGCTATTTTGTTTTCCCTGGTATTTATTAATTCAGCAGTAAGCATATATAACCCACCAAAGGAGCAAGATCACCCTAAGATTTACACCTCACTCTCAACCCAGTAAGCTCTGATCCTGCTTACATCATTAATGGAACTCTTCACTGGCTTGGTGAAAGAAAGGACTTTACATCCTCAAGGAAGGCAACAACAGAGTTTGAGTAACAAAAACTCTAAATGCTACTACTTGTAGAAAAACACAGCCTCCTCTGAACTATGAGAAGCAATAACAGCAATGTAAATATATTTAAGATTAATGTTTTGTTTCCATAGTCATTTAAAAAATTACTCACATAATTCAAGTTATATTTAAATTCACAGTTTGTGCATGTGTAAATACACGTGGGAGTATACTGCCCTCACATGTATAAACATGTAGCTGGAGATAGATATGGAACACAAATTATCATTTCAGTGTCCTCAGAATGCTGAATTTCAGATAACATTTACTGCAGTGCTGGAGATTTTAGTGCTTAAGAACCAAACATAACAGCAAGTTACCAAAAATCAAATGTTAGATGACTGAGAAACTTAAGACAAGCTACCATCTTAGAACTCCCTTATCTCATCACAGACCTGAAATAAAAACAAACAAACAAACAAAACACCTGGCAAAAGCAAAGTTAAAGGAAGAAAATGTCATTGTCCACAACCAGGGAAGGACCCAGTCCTGCACCTTCTTGGAGCTGATAGGGTGTTCCCTCAGCTCCAGATAAGGAAAGTGTGAAAAAGCTGTGTCTATTTATTAAAAGAAGTCCACAGAGCTTGAAAATATTCTTAAAATGAAACCAGAAGGTTTTACACCTTCAGAAGGGCCCAGTTTGGGCCAGTAGTTAATCACTTTTGGTTCTGACAGCTTTAACCACTTGTTGGCCAGCATCCTGGGATGCAGCTCCTATCACTCTTGCCCCCAGCCACACTACTCACTCTGCAAAACCAGCTGAGAAATAATCCTGTCTCAGCACAGAGGGAAACATGTGCCTAGGGTGAAGTGGACCATTAGCAAGTCTCACCTGTGCTATGGCAGGACCTGGCAGAAAACATTTGCCCAACATGTCACAGCACATCCCCAAGTGCCCAATTATCATGTAGCACTTGAGCTGCATCATCCATTAGCTCGTGTTCCGCATGGCGCACCGCTGAGGAGACACTTCCTAAGGGTGAAATATCCCTGTCTATTAAAGCATGGAACAGCCTGCAAGGGCAGCTCTCCGTGTGGATGCTGCAACATGGCTCCTGAGAGCAGAATTCGGCCCATTGAGCCTTCCTCTGGTTCAGCTTTTGAACACAAGGTGCTTAACCTTCCCCATTAAAGTTAACATTCCTTCCCCAGCGCACGCCAGGAAATAACCAGAAGTCTGGAAAGATGCTCTAGCCCTTGATCATTCTTCTAGGATTACTGTCTGGGGATTTCTCCACAGAAATTGACTAATTGACAGGAAGCTCAACATGAGCCAACAGTGTGCCCAGGTGGCCAAGAAGGCCAATGGGATCCTGTCCTGTATCAAAAATAGTGTGGCTAGCAGGACCAGGGAAGTGATCCTTCCCCTGTACTCTGCGTTGGTGAGGCCGCACCTTGAGTATTGTGTTCAGTTCTGGGCCCCTCAGTTCAGGAAAGATATTGAGGTGCTGGAGCGGGTCCAGAGAAGAGCAACAAGGCTGGTGAAGGGACTGGAGCACAAGTCCTATGGGGAGAGGCTGAAGGAGCTGGGGTTGTTTAGCCTGGAGAAGAGGAGGCTCAGAGGAGACCTCATCGCTGTCTATAACTACCTGAAGGGAAGTTCTAGCCAGGTGGGAGCTGGTCTCTTCTCTCAGGCACCCAGCAATAGGACAAGGGGGCACGGGCTCAAGCTCTGCCAGGGGAAATTTAGGTTGGAGATCAGAAAAATGTCCTTTACAGAGAGAGTAATCAGGCATTGGAATGGCCTGCCTGGAGAGGTGGTGGATTCACCATCCCTGGAGATTTTTAAACGAAGATTGGATGTGGCACTGAGTGCCATGATCTAGTAAATGGATTAGAGTTGACAGAGGGTTGGACTTGATGATCTCGGAGGTCTTTCCAGCCCAATCGATTCTGTGATTCTGTGAATGATGTAAAAGCTTGCTTTAATTATTCCAAAATGCCTCTCCTTGAATAGGAAAACACCCTTACAACTTAGTCACCCAGGAACACACCAGTGGCTTGCCACCAGCCTCACCAGCTGAGGCAGAGGGAAGAAGATTAATCCTTGTACTGTGGCAACATTAAACCTGTAATGAAAGCTCCATCTTTCTATACAGGCATGTGAGACATATTGTAAATCTTTTAAACATGAAATATGTAAATCTGGCTTCTTAAAGCACCAGCAAGCTCTTAACGTACTCCAGCCACTAATGAAACTCCTCTTGATACTTTGCACTCTTTGCTAAAGAAATACATATTATCCAAGAGCTGGAGGAAAACCAAGAGTACAGAAGTAATGATAAGAGATAAGTTAACTGCAGCTTTTATAAACCTGAGCCAAAACCCATCCACCTCCACTACAGCATTCCCTGTGACTGCCAAGTACTCTGAAAAGCATCTTTTCTAAGCAATGCAAAAGTTCAGATTTTAAAAGGGAATTCTAAACCAGGAGTATGAAGAGCCTTACCTCTTTCACTCCTACAGGCATAACAAACTAGAATATTCAACTTGTGTTACTCAGTCTGATTTTACCAATGGCAAGGGATCTACACTGACTTACAGCACCAGAAAACCTGCTTAATATTGCTCTGTTTTTGCAAACAAGATGATAAAAGTAGCACCTTACAAGATGTGGTTCTGAAATCTCAGAGAATGAAGCAAAGATGGTGCTTAAAAAGCAAGAAAAAAACCTACACAATAATTAACTTGTACTCAGCAAGTAAAAAGGAGTATGAAGGACGCTAAATATAGCAAATAACCAGCAATTAGTAATTAACCTTTGAGCTGGGTATTAGCTATTCAAATCTTTTAAGACAGCAGAGGGATTTAAATTTGGTTTTCTGTATTCAGGGTGTAAGTGCTGTACTCTCTGCCCAGCAGACAAAAGATAGATCATCCAACCATGCTGCCTCTCTGCATTTCCCATTCCCTTCTTCCAACATGTATCTCACACTGGAAGTCTAATGACAAGTCAAATGGATCTTCCAACTAAAGACTTTTGTTCTTATTTTAGTTGAAAATGTAAATATTTTGGCTGTGTCAAATTATCTTTTTTCTGATGGTTCAAATCATTATTTTAATTAAACAAAGCTGCAGTTATTTGCACAACCTCATACAACAAGTGTTGATATTACTATGAGCCCCACGAGCTGCAAGCAGCTTGCTAATTAACTACAATTCATCCTAAAAAAAATACCCCAAACAATTAGAACTACAATGAAGGAGAGCATGTCAGAATCGTGACTAAACTGATCATCAGTCAAACTGCATCTACGAGGTTGAGACACACTGAAAACATCCAACTGGCTGATTGTTCTCCTGTAAAACTACTGCTGGATTAATGAAGTTGCATGGTAACTCCACAAAGAATTGCTCAATTACTTTCTAATTAGAGAGACTACACTGAAGAATGCATGTGTGAAGAAAGAAATTATCAATGCTTTTGCCATCTTCAGCCTCCTGCAGATCCTCAAATGCTGTGAACTTTCCCAGTTATAGAGATAACAGACTTGATGTTACCATCACCCCAGATTTACACAGGTATAGCTGAGCCCATCCTTTGAGTTGTAAGGCCACTGTGACCATTTAGGGTGACTACCAACTGGTATAGGTCATATCAGCAACAAGGGCTGTCCTGAAACTATACTGATGGATTTTTATCCAAAATATATGCACTTGGTCATTCATCACTTACACAGGGTTCAAATCCAGTGCTCAGAATCCTGTGGAACCCTCCTGTTGAAAGCTTCCCTTTTCAGTGTCATAGGGTAACAACATGTCAGGAGCTCTTCTCCCAGGTAACGAGTGATAGGACAGAGTAAATGGCTTCTAGTTGTGCCAGGGGAGGTTTAGATTGGATATTAGGAATCATTTCTTTACTGAGAGGGTCTGAGAGGGTTATCAGGCACTGGAACAGGTTGCCCAGGGAGGTGGTGGAATCACCATCCCTAGAAGCTTTCAAAGAAACACATAGATATGGTGCTTGGGGAGATGTTTTAGTGGTGAGCATGGTAGTGTTAGGTGAACAGTTCAACTTAATGATCTTAGAGGTGCTTTCTAACCATAATGATTCCATGATTCTTCAGGTAATTCTTCTTCTATGTATTTTTACTTGAAGTAATAAACCCAAGTAATGCCTTTGGTGTGATGTAACCAACTACAGGCTAGCCTTCAGCTTCAGCACATTCACCAGCTCTCCAGTTTCCTTTGCTTGTTCACTGGGAAGTGCTGGGTAAAAACACTGCTAGTCAGCCCTGAGCAGCTGAGGAGGTAAAATGGTTCAGGATAATTGACATAACAGATTGTCAAGGAGTGTTTGAATTGCTTCACTGTTGCTCGATAGCTTCCTTTAAATTAAGGATCTCTTCATATGATCAAAACATATGCTTACTCATTTGTTTGTTTTCATTTGAAGGGAACTTAATTCTCAATTCCCTGTGTACTTTAGGTATTTACTCTTATAGGAAATGGTATTAGAAATGCTTCAATCACCACTCTGCTCTGGCAGACTTATAAATCAAGAGTCCAAAAGAGTGACTCTAGCTTAGAGCCAGATCCATGCTGCTTCCAAGCAACCCATCACCCAAGGTAATTAAACTTCCCAGAGCACAGAGGATGCTGGTACAAAGGTCCCAGCCATATGATCACCTCCTCCACATCTTCTCTGGAACCTACACGGTGGTTTCAGAAAGCATGGTATAAACACCATGGTATAAACCAGCCACATCACACATATTTAAAAGATGACCTGGAAAGGTCCCTTCCAACCCAAACCATTCTATGATTTAAAAGGAATGCTGCAAGTAAAAACAAAAAAATATCACTACATGGTTGAACTAAACACTGAAGCTTTCAAAATGCTGCCACAAGCCAGAAAAGCTGTTGTAATTTACATTTACCATGGACTAACAAGCCCTGACATATGTCTTCTAGAAACATAAGCCTGGCTTTAGATTTAGCTACCTCTGCAAGTACATGTGATTTATTGCATGCAGCTGATGCACTGCAAAGGTATCAAAAAGTGAAAAACCCCACAGACACAAATACCTTAAGACATGACAGTGCAATGTGAGCAACATCACAACCACCTGTTGTGGTTGCCCAGAACTTAACACAGGGTATGTGATGCAGCTCACAACAGGGATAGTACCTGCAGAGCAGACAGAAAGAACCAAATGGCTGATGTGTGGAGAGGTTGTTACAAGAGCCTCCTGCTATCACATTGGTCTTGCTAGTGAAGATGTGTATGTGACAACATCTCACCTTCAGGACTCAGCTGTTACCTTTGGCATGGTGTTAAATGTTTCCATTATAAGCCAGCAGCAGCAGCAGAGTTAATATTGGTATTAAATGAAAAGGCAAGCTGGGAGGAAGAGCACATGGGGCAGAGCTGTTTCCAGTCCTGCACAGAATCCTCTCAGAACAGTTAGTGCAAGGTCTGTGCTACAGATACTGGTATGTACAGCCACTTCTGTCTAAAAAAGAATAGCAAAGACTCACCTAAACATCAGAGAAACTCATGCCACAAGACATTATCATAACAAACTAATGCATTTTAAAGCTCTGCAACAAGTAGCTGTGCCTGTTAAAAAAGCACACCCCACACTGCAATGTTAATCCTTGTACATGAGGTTTAATTGAGTGTAACCAAGTCAGGGCACTTGGAACATACGTGCCTCTTCCAGCAAACCTAAATAAAAATGGACAGCTTTGCCAGCACAGATGGGGTCAGCACAGACTGAGTCTATGCACTCTCTTCCTTCTCATGCTTGAAAATTTGATCCTGAAAGTCTGATTGTCAACTTGCTTCTATAAAGCCAGTGCTGCAAACTCAGGGAAAAGCTAGGAATGACCAAGTGTCACGGAAAGAATTCACTTCATAGAGAATGGTGAAACTTAATTGAAAAGCTCCTCTGAACTACTTTATTGCCAGATGCTTTGGCATGTTGTTTCTCCAGAGACTGACTTTCTGTGTGAGCTGGTGGAGTCCCAGGGATATCCATGCCTTCCAGATGACCCCAGGCACAGTTCCTCTTGATGTGAGACCTAAAAAATCAGACCTACAAAGGGCAATGTAAGCCTAGCCAGAATTAAAAATGAGCTTTCCCAGCTCAAACAGAAGAATCAGGCAGTCCTTATGGCATCTAGACCTGAGCAAGCTCAGGTCCAGCCCAACTTCATCTCCTGCTTCCATGCCTTGTCCCTAAGGCAGCAAAATGATTCCTTGTCCAGTCCACCCTGATTTAGCATTTTCCATGTAGCTGGTATGAGCCAGATGCCTGCCTGCATTGTAAGGCATCAGCTAGAATGCCTTGAATCTTTATACAGCAGTTAGAGGAGTTGTTTAAAAGCCTTCATAAAATTGTAAGCAGAGAGTTCAGACATTTTAATGAGAAGAGAAGGTTTTATTGTGCTGTGACTGACAGTTTCTATGAAGGGTATTTACAATCTGACTCTTATTACTAAAAACATCATGACAGGTAGGACTTGATGTGGGTGTATAATGGGGAGACGATGGGAAATGATGACAAAAAGAGCTCATTAAACATTTCCCTTCTTTTGAAACAGTTAATTTCACCTACAGAACTACAATTTCTAAGTGGAGCATGTACCACTTAACACAAGCTTTTTGGGGTAAGCTCGCTTTCTTTGTCTGGCTTGATTTCTAATCCCAGTGAATGGAGAACAGGAGAACTGCTCTAAGGAAGGAGCAGAGAGAAAATAGGAATTACTACAAGAAGTGTGAGGCAATAGAGGAATGGAGAGATACAAGAAGGAAAATGGGATACCCTGAGATGTGTGTGTTTGGTGTGCTGCACACCCACCAGAGGAAACCTACAGGAAAATAAGGATTTGCTGGGAAGAGATGCAGCAAAGAGATGGGGAAATACAAGAATTCTGTTGAGTAAGCAATCTTTTCATCCCAATGTCAGAAAAGTGACTTGGCAAGCAGCCACCACTCATAATTGAGTTCAGTGAGTGCTCTCAGATTCTGAGATCCAAGACTTATTCCTTTCCGCCTCATTTGCACCATATTCATATTCCTTGATATCAGAGATCATGAGGAGTCATGCTGTAAAGTACTTTGACACCTTCTAACAAATGGCCTCACACATTGGCAAAGTTCTGTCTAAGTCCATTGCCTTATCTTGATGTATACATAACGTTGAATACTTTGACTTCATGGCACTACCAGGAAAATGCTTCATCCCTTCAGTCACAACTTGACACCATAAACACAGAGAAATATTTCACAGAGGGTTCTGATTTCTTAGGAAGCTCTATCTTATTGAAAATCAGTAGGAATTACACTTCCCAGTTTCAAAGCAGCCTTTGAGAAAGGGATTCTGGCTTTGAGCCTTCACACTGTGGTAGATCTCACCACACATCTCACCTAAGGCTAACTATTTAGAAGTTATCATACCTGCAAGGCATTTAAAGTTACCTTGCAGTCATAAAAGAGCAATGTCCAGAGGTACATTTATTTCCACCTGAGAGGAACACCTCACACAGACAGGAGGAATTTCCCCAAGAATGGTTATTTTTCTTCCCTGGTTATAAAGGTGGAGGACACCTAGATGACTACTTCAGTATCCCTCCCTTTATGTGCAGAGACTGGAGATAATTTCCCTGGGAACACATCAGAGGAAAACAATCCCAAGATGAAAAATTGATCTCTGTCCAGGGAATCCATGTAATTCAGTCTGAACTCAAGCAAAACTTGCTGCATTTTATATTAAGTGTTGCATTTATTGTCAGGAGAGAGAATTCATGGTGCCTGACACCTATCAGGAGCTACAAAAAGTTTCTCAGTTCATTCAGCCATTATGAAATTACTGAAAGTAAGATCTCCTAATAAAGAAACTGTCCTTACATGTTTCAACCAGGTAGATGAGCTAGATTATTTGTCCTCAGATGGAATTTTAGAGGTTTATATAATAATGACAGCTATAAATTGAAATAAGAAATGATGGCAAGTGTCTCAATGACAGAGAGTCTCACATGTGGAAGGGTGAGCAATAAATCAGATGGGCACTAGAATATGAAATTGCTAATTTTAAGAGCTACTGCTTTTTTTTTTTCTTCTTTTAATGCATACTAATACAAAAACGTGAAAGAAAATCTCAACCATCTACATCTTCCTCTTCTCTTTTTCTTCACAAATTGAAATATAGAACTTGTTTGGAGAAAAAAAAAGCTCTAATCACATTAAATTTAACCATGAAATCACAAAAAAATAAAAAAAGATTTAAGGCTGCAGCCAGCTTCATGAAGGTGACAGATCAAAAGTATTTGATGATTACAGAGTAGGTTCCAGATGGTTTCTATCTCACAGTCATGCTCTTTACCAGGACAGTCTAATACCAAAGTGTCTGCAGACATGATTGCAAGTGTACTGTGTGCCCAAGTCACACTGCAGTGACCTAAATTATAGACTCTACCCAGACTAAATGTGAAACAGTGCTGAAGGAAGAACAAAAAAGTCACAGAAAATGTTGACTGGAAAAACTATGAGAAACGAGTGAAAAATGTACAACTATTCCATCCCCACAAACACCTTCATCAGCTATGCAGCATGAGTTATTTTACTAAGATTTTTCCCCAGCAACCTGATGATGCTTCCCTCCTCCTAGTGCCTGATCATGAAATATTTATGGCAAGTTTTGTTTGTTTGTGTAAACCACAGAAGTGTCACAACTCAAGCCCCTATCCAGCCCCTCCTCAGCGTTTATCTTTTTTAGTCAACATCTCTGTCTCTGTGCTCAGCTCAAGCTGTGCAAGATACCACATCCTCATGTGAGAGAGAGGAGTCTCTCTCCCTCTCCCTTGAACACAGGCATTGTCCCTGTGCTGACACAGACTGAAATTCTCCACCTCCTCCTTTGTTTTTTCTCCATTCTCACACAAATCCTCAGAAATACTAATTTTCTGTGTAACCAATGCAATCAAACATTTCCTGTAGGTATTTGCAACATAAATTTCTATTAATTAGTATAACCCACCCCTGCCTTACTGTTGAGGCACCTGCCACTCCACTTCTCTCAACCACTTGTTACCATCCCTTACACACTCTAGGGGATAAATGCTTCACCTCCTCAAAATGCTAATACACAGCAAGGGAATGGTGCCATTTGGATACATGTTACTCCTTGTCCTGGAGTGATTAAAATTTAAGAGTGTACGTCATGTTCCCTTTTGAACTTTTGAGTTTGGATATGGACACTGTTTCTTTAAAAGAAAAGNAGACCCTTCCTCAAAAAGATTGTTCTTTTGACCCTAGCTTCTGGTCAAATCAGGACACTCCTATTATATATATTATATATATATATTATAGTCCTCTGTCCCCTCAGGGCACCAGACAGAAAGAACTGGCAGCTTATACTGACCCATAGTCTCTTGTATATGTACAGCAATATAGAAACAGTATGTAGTAATAATGGGAGGAAATCTCCCTTTGCTGATTACTTCCCACAAAACCCAGGAAAGCAATGCAAAACATAGAGGAAAAAGTTGTGCCACTCAGGAATTTGTTGAGTGAGGTCTTTTTGCAAACCTAGTCTTGATGTAGTTCGCTTCAGAGTTTCCCAAAGCTCTATAAATGATGGCAATTGCACAGATCTCTGCCCTACAACTTTCCAACTCTTACTAAGCTATCACAAAAGTTGGTTTTATTGGAAAACGAATTGCTTTTCTGTGGTGTATGTTAGTTTGGATTTTCGATGGAACTTATTTGTTTGTTTCATTTCTCCAATTGACAGAGTAGTTAACACTTGGTTTGAAGATCCTTACGAACTCTTTACCTATCCTGGTATTCACCAGGTCTGCTGAGAGGTTGTACTAGTTTGAGTTAGAACAGAACTAACTCCACTCTGTAGTTTTATGTCTCAGCTCAGTCTCTTCTAAGTGACTGCACTTTCTGAAGTTAACAGCATGGTTTTGCAGACATTGTCTGCTTCTAGAACTGATGACGTTTGATCTTTACAGTTACTACTAGGGATTAAGATATATAGAAAGGTTCTTGCTTATGTTTACTCCTACAAAAACTAAGGTCACTATGAAATCTTGTGTACCATGCTGGGGTGCTGTAAAACAACAGGCTGCATCTACAGGGAGGAGGGGACAGGTAACCCTAAACCAACGAGTTACTCCGTTCCTTATACATCATATTCAGTATAAAGCTGAGGGACCCCCAAGGCTTATTTGTTCAATATTTGTTCAATAATGAGGACTCTGTCTGTTCTACCTTCAATCCCAATCCACACATTCCTAAACCCACTTCCAGAATCTAGCTCCTAAATCTGGTTGCTGTCTTCCGCCGAGTCCAGTTTGGTATTTTCCCCAGAGCCTGCCCACAGCATCAGTGGTGATGGTGACATCATTGCCATCAGGGAAGGTGAAGTAGACATTGGTTTTGTATGTATTTGTATATATTTAATTTTATTGTTATTATTTTTATTAAGCAGTTTTAGTTTTCTTTTTCCAATTCACAAGTCTTTCTCTCTTATTCCCTTTCTCTTCTCCTTTCAGAAGGTAGAGAGATTAATAAAAAGCACCTGCCATTTGTCTAGTGGCCGGCCCAGCCCTAACACTTGGCAGAGTTTTAGACATGACAGGCACAGAAAATCACTGTGGAGGTCACAGACAATGTTCTGACAAACGTTTTCTTAATGCTGCTTCTCTCAACTCCACTCTATTCAGACCCCTGCTGTCCTACTAAACCAAGCTGTGAGGAGCACAATATATAAAGTACAGCTCTAGCAGAGCAGACAGGAGAGAAAATGCAGCTCCTGCTCATTCAGCCTTGTATGGTATTGGGTAATAAAGGAACTCTTCCAACCCAGGCAGCAACAATTCATGCATAAACATGCAGAAGGCTCAACTCTTAACCACAGATAACACATTTATAAATGGTGACATTCATAAAAATGAGTCAGAAAAGACAGAGGGAGGTTTAAGTAATGAATGAGATGGATGTAAGTGATGTTACTCTAAACCAAGCCAATCAACTAATAACACATCACTAATAAAATTCACATTATGAGGAACATACCAAATGTTACACACAATAATCAAAGTCACAAGCTAAGAAACACAACTTCTTTAGTGCATATAAAAGGGGAAGATACTTACACTTACAGGTTGACTTTTTGGCACATCATAAACACCTTCCTTCTTTTGGCTGGTAGGAACCTGTACAGAAAATGAAAACTAAGGTCATTACCCAAGTAAATTTGATGAAAATCTGAAATCTGCAACTGATACTTATGTGCAAGTTAGTCATTTCATACTAATGAAGTCAAGGATGGCTGCCTTTTCATCCAAGTAGTACTATTAATGAAGAAGAAATAAAATACCCTTCTAAATCCTGAAGCCCAGTAGTGTTCAGGGAAGAGATTTTCATTCAGTTTATTTTAGTTGCATTAAGTCCAGGTGCACTTAGATCTCCTTCCTACTTAAATGGCTGGTTTTACTAATTTATTTTGGGGTTAGAAGATGCACACAGAAGTCATGATCAGGTCAGTATGTCATCTTCTTCCACAGCTGAGATCCAGAGTAGAGCTACTGATCTGAGGGAAAGAGAAGTTTGGCCTATGGCATTAGATTTCTTCCTTCAAATTCATTTAAGAATCTAAGTCAAGTCATAACATGTACCACTGCAGTGATGGGGCCCTGAAGGTGCTCTACATGATGTTTGGTGGTAGTGCTGCAGTTTTCCTAAGGAATTACCAGCTTGTCAGAACCTGACACAGCCAGGGGAGCTGAAGTCAACAGCCTCACATGGACAATGCACTTCAATTTTGTGTGAGTGTTCAGTTTAGTCAACACTCGTGACTTCCACCTTGGGCATTTATAACCTGCTGACATAAATTCAGTTGTGTAATACTGGGCTTTGCTTGCCTAAGGACTACTGCTTTACACATTAATAATTTGGGATTATAGTTCTCCTCCTTCCTAGAAACACTGAATGTCTGTTGTAAATGACACAACCTAAAAGAACAGTCAAAACATGCTTTAAACTGGCACGAACACTCTAAGTAGATCAGTGCTACTTTTCCACTGAACAAGGGCATCCAGCATGAGAAGGTTACATTCCAAACATTAATGAAATCTCACAGGTGAGTAGGAAAAATAAGATTGCAGATATGACAAAATGATTAGCTTTTTGTTTTCTAAGACACTAAGTACAGTTCTGATATTACAGTGGGACTGGCTTAGCAGAAGCTGAAGGGATGTTACTTATTCATTGTGTTCTGCATAATATATTAAAAACTCTCTCTACTGTTCAAGCATTCTCTTGCCCATGCTTAAATGCCAGAGCCTTCACTGGAAACCATGCATCTTTAACTTGGTGCACGATGCAGAAGTTTTATCAAGAGCATGAGTGCAGAACTCTCACAGACAGAAACTGAACAAGGCTTTTTGAAAGATCTCTTCTATTCCTATCCTAGCAATGACTTGCTTGCCTTGGTTTTCTCAGGCCCACTTCCACTAAAGCCACTTATCATATTAGATATGTGTAACTGGTAACAGTGGAACAACTCAATTTCATGAAAATAACAGTCTGTAAAGAGAGAGAGAGAGAGAGAGCTTTAAGTGAGAGGTTAAGAGCAGAAACCAAGAATGGTCTATTTAGTAAGTCACTGGAAAGCTTAGGCTTCATAAAAGGAGACAGATGTGCTGAGATAAACTATTTATATAATGCCACCAGGGTGCATTCTTCTTTTCTCTGTGGAAAGTTTCCCCTTTGGTCAATCTCCTCTTTCTCCTTTTCCATGAAGTCATCCCAATTTGCACACTCCTATCTACAGCTTCTTGTGGAATGAGCATTTCCCTGCACTACTGAGCCTCATTTTTTCACTCCAGCTTATCCTTCCACTAGAGAACAGCTCCTGACTTCTACTATCAAGACAGAGAAACTTTTCTGAAAGACATTTTTCTCTCCCAACTCGATCCTGCCTGTCTTCTTGTTGTCTTTACTTGCCATGTATCATCACGCTTTTTTTTGCACTGCTACTTAGACTGGGAGTCTGCAAGGGATTTCTCTTGGTTTTATTTTGATTAGCAGTATCAGCAAAGAGGCACTATTGCTGCTGACAGCTCTGTCTCTGTGACAGGCTGTGAACCACTGTGATGTACTTGCAATCCAAGCTCAGAAACCCCCATCTCAAGATTGTCAGCTCCTCATGGAGCAGAACATGCCTCTCCACAGAGACCAGTGCTGCTACATCCACAAGACAAAACCACCTAACAAAATCCCATCCCCTCCTCCCTCAAACAACAGGCAGGAAAAGAGATGCTATTAAGAAATCTGACACTGGGTGAGAGGATTGGTACATGCTCAGTGATCATGTCCTTGCTTAACTAACACATTAGAGCAACTTACACAGCCAATATTAGAAGAGCAGACAGACACAGACAGTCCTTGGAGTAATGTATCAAGGAAAGGTGACAGACAGAGAAAGAATGCTTAAAAAGAAAACTGTGACCTCTACTATGTTAAAAACAAAGAGAAATAGTCACTTTTGGCACATATCTTCCATCTCCAGTTATCCACTGTATAGGATATCTTCTCCACTAAGGGAGAATTGAACTGTTTGCATACCAACTTGTGGTTGAAAAACCAGAGCAGCATCAGAAGAAAGATTTGATGAGGCTGAAGCAAGAATGCAGGAAGTTACTGAGCTCATACATGTTTACCAAAGTGCAGTATGGAAAAGGCTTAGTAAATACTAGAAGCTGGCACCAATATGCATCAAACTGGAAAAAAAAAATCCCACCAAACAGAAAAAACAAAGCAGGATAATTTCCTCTTTAATTTTTAATAGGAGCCCCGATCATCAAGATCTTGTAAGAGAAACAATTTTGCCAGTCAGCTGAATGTAAGAGCTGAGCTGTGGGAACTCAGACTTACAGCAAGCCAAGAGTTCACAAAGTCAATGGGAACTAGGAAGCTCTTGGCTTTGGGCAGTTCTATGGTAGGGATATTTCAGCATCCATCCATTACAACAGATAATAGAAAAAGACTCCTTGCTCTCTATCTCAGCATGTGCTGAATTCAAGGTACTATGTGTAGTAAACACAGAGGAGGATAATGCTAGACTGCATACACTGAGAGTATGGTATATTAATCGTGGGTATTTCCTGAGTACCACTGTGGGAGGAAACACTTTGTCACTGCCAGATACTGTCAAATGAAGCCTTGAGCAATCCTCTAGCGAATTAAGAGGACAGTAACAGCAATACCTCACTATCTGTTTATCATCTATTTCCATTTTAAGTAAAAGAAAGTGTCCAAAGAGTCCTCCTGCTCTTTAGGCCATTCCTCAGCACACAGTTCCTACATTTTCTCTACCACCAGTTTGCTCTAAGACCTCCAAACATCAGGAGTGATGACACCATTTTGCTTGCTTCTCTAAAATGTCACTGAAAGCTCTGCACTTTGATGAACATCAGAAGTTTTTTTGCCTGAATGTAGTTGCCATGGGATTTTTGTTTCTGCCATAAAACTGACAACTAGAGTAGTAATTTTTTAACAGATTGGTTTCCTGAAGAGAGTCAAACTTTCAACTCTACGCGGTAGAAAATGATCAACCTTAGGCATGCTCTCACCTTGAGAGCTTTGCAAGTCTTTGTCTAGAGATGCAGGAAGATGCATATTCCAGTATGTGTGGCAGGGGTGCCAGGAAATCCACAGAGACAGGTTAAATTATTCTCATCCTAATGACCCTGTGATGGGGCCCATAACATGGTTATTTTCTGATGTTTAACTCGCATTTTCCTTTCGCAATCAGCATCCTTCTATTTTGGCTTAGAGCTACTCTAAGAGCTACCTTTTCTCATTCCCTAAAAAATAACACTGATTTTTTTTTGTTCTACTTTTGATTCTGTCTACCTTAAAAAAAAACAACCTTTTCCTTTTAGCAGATCAACCTCTCATCCAGCGAGATGAAATGCTTAATCACTGCTTGAATCTGCTTCCCCTCCACACTAAATTATTTCCTCAAATCACTATTTTCTTACAGCATAGAGAGATTTCTCTCTTATCTTCAGATTTGCCTCTAGTATGTGATACAAAATGACTTACATTATATTTTAATAAACCCTATACCAATCCCTTGAGGATAAATTGAATGACTAAATATTATTTTTATATTGCTTTCAATGCAATTTTTTGTCAGTGTGAAGAATGCAAGCCTGGGCTCTAAGATGCACTCTGAAAATATTTTCTCCAGTCTGAGGGATAGCTACTAAAGAGTTCTTAGGTTTTGCTCAGTTATTTCCTTGGTTAGGCAGAAAGAAGAGCAGTACCATCAAAATGTCTTTCTAGGACTTAGTTGGATGGTTTGCCCTCCAGTATGTGCTTCTTGGAATAGGTGTTAAAAACAGGAAAAGAAAAAAAAAGATAATTCACTCTTTATCACCTTACATAGTGTACTCAATAGTTTAAGCTCCTCTGTAAGTTGACAAAGTTAATAAAACCTGCAGAAGCTAAAATGACAAACAACAGAACAATCACATCGAGACTGGACAGATTATTCACGTCACATCACCGGAATGAAATGCCAGACAGTTGTGTGATGAATGAAAGCTACCAAAAAGGAACTAGATATGAAATTTACTTCTCTAAATGCTTGCAAATCATTGCAATGAAGACACCAAAGGTAGTGATTTTATACCTGATAAATGTTTTCTTCCGTTTCAGGCTCACGGATTGGCTCGTGTCCAGCCTCAAACACAATGTACTATTGCCCCAGTCGCCAGAGAGGGAAAGTCAAGAATGAAACAGAAGGGAAAAATTTGGAATTCCACATAAAAAGAACACAGGCAGGCATTAAAGAAACAAGTTCAAAGTACAGGCTGGCAGCAGGGCAACTGGTTTATTGGAAAGCCCAGAGTTAAGGTAGTTTCTTATTTCATAAACTGGCAATGAATAGACCTAAATCTCCTCTAATGATCATTAGAGCAACTTCCTAATTCCTGCTCACTGGGGAGACTGCCTGTGGCCCAATATTAATTTTCTGAAGCCTATGTGAATTTTGCCTCTTTTACATAATGGCAATTATTTCCACATATATTTATTATCTATGAAAAAAAAAAAAAGCTAAATCTGAAGAGGAGGAATGAGCTGGTGTTGCTGTTAACAGGCCACCTGGTAAAAGCCTGTCACAACACTTTTCCTTTGCAAGTCCTTATTGTGAAGAGCACAAAGTAAAACACCTGGCATTAAAAGAGCTGAATAGTAATTTAGGGCATCCTAATTCTTATCATCTCTCTTGCTGCACCTTAGGCACTGTTCTGTATTCACTAAGACTTGAATCCCTTTCTTTCAGTGTGCCTCCCACTGACATGCCTAAATGGAAGAACATGAAATCTCCAGGAAAAAAAAAAAAAGAGAAGTTAAACTATCACATATTTTGTTTCAGCACAAAACCACAAGAATGAAACTACATCTTTTTCTTCTTCACACTCAGTAGGGGATTGGACATGAATCTATCGACATATTCCTGATAATCATCTTTGCTTGCAGACATTTTGCGTGGATGAAACAAGACTTAATTTCAGATCTATTATTAAATCATAGTCCAACACCAACAGGGATTGTGTTTATAACATTGATTCAACTGCTGGTCTTTTCCAAATATATTCACCCTCTGAATTAAATTCTGGCCCCACAGAAGACAAAAACACTATGTCAGTTTATTACTATCAGAAGAAGATGTCACCTTCCTTATTCTCAAAGTAACTCCCTTTTCAGTTAGATTTTGTATATAAAAATGATGACAAATCTCATTGAGAAACAAAATCTGGAGTCACAAGCCACATTTCAGGAAATATTTATGACATTTTATCTAATATTTCTATACTACAGCTGAAACATTCTATGCTATACAGATATATTGTGCTATTACTTACAGCTTAATCTCTAAATATGCTACTTTCTGCAAAAAATCTCACAAGTTTCTCAAAACAGCTATCTCAGTCAATTTCAAAACATCTTGTTAAAGGTTCTGGCTGTGTTTGAAGATAACATGTATCTAGTCATTTCTGAAACTCCAAGGCCATACAGCTTCAGAAATTACCTGGTATACAGGATCTTCTACATCTTCTTCCAAAATTGTCTACAGCAAAGTAAGAGGACAGGCAGTAAAAGCAAAGAACATAAACAGCAGAGATAAAAGAACTGCATTTAGAAATTAAAGGATAGCAAAGAAATAAGCAAAATGGGCAGTTAAGTATAAAGTTTTCTTTCTTTAGTATACAGATTAAGTCATATTATTGTACAAAGTAACTTTAGTCAAGTTTTGTCTGAGTTTAATGATCTCTGCACCTTATTTGATTTGATTCAAATACACACACCCAGAAGTATATTGAATCTTCCCTGGTAAAATCCTAACTACAACACACTGACCTTCATTAAACTTTTCCTTCTGAATGAGAAGAAACACTATGTGGGAAATGAATAGATCATTTCCAGTTGCTAAACACGTTCATCACACACCCCAGGGATAGTTTTCAGCACTGTTTAATCCTACTTCTGAGCTCACAATGGATGTTAGGTCCATGTGAAGCTAGCACCATTCAAACCCACTGCTGTTAAGAAATGCTGAGGATGCTGACTGCCTCTTTGGAGCAACTTTGGGGTATACTTCAAACCACAGTGTTCTTGGCAGTAGTCTAAGCATGTGTGTGTACCTGGTATACTGCTTGTTCACACTGTTTGTCCTTTTGTGCCTTTTTTTCCATTTCTTCCCTCTGTTTCAGTTCATAGATGAGCTGAAACAGGTCTCGCAAGTCCAGAATTACAGGTTCAGCCTGTGGAAGCAAAAACAGGAAGGGAAGTTTCTACATGGAAAAAATATATACCTCTTATCTCATCCTACTGATAGAGCAACTATAGCATCTCCACAATTGGAGGGAACTTCATACAGAATTAATTTCTACCTTAGCACCCAGGCTCAGGTTAACTTCTACTGAGTTACCTATATTTGCAATTAAATGATCATTATAATTATGACTCTAAAAAGGACATATATGAATATGAAGGCATATTTATTAGTAGTTTCTCATACAGTGGCAGACTACATGCAAACTAGCTATTTGGTATCTATCACTTTCTGTTTAAATGAATGTAAGAATACAACCAAACTTAACCGTACCCAGTCTGGTTTAGTTAGAAAGAAAATAATAACTAATTATAAAAAAATACATCATCAAAAGCCAGAAATAGTGAAATACATTCCCTTTTCCCCCAGCTGGTTTAGTTCATTTACTATTTAAGAAGATCTCAGCAGACACCTGTGACAAGCCTAGCACAACCACAAACAATACAAGATTGGCCTCTTGAATAGCTTCTTATGAACACAGCTTTTCTATTGAGTTACCCTGTAGAAAATGACAGTGATTGGATACTTACTGCCTGGGCTGTTTTTATTGCCACAAATCTATGGTTTCCCTCCTTTCCACAAACATATCCAAACGCTCGATGGTCTGTGATATCCTTTGCAATGTAGGAAATTTCATGAACTGCATGGTGGTGCTGTAGTAGCTATTAAATAAAAACAAACACAGGATAAAACAGCCATCAAAATGTTCCATTAAAAAGCAGTATAATTTTTTTTTTCAGCAATACTTTACCTGGATCTCAATACTCTTATGGACTTCAAACAAGGAAATTTATCCTAGTATCAAAATTAATGAATATCTAAACTCTCTGAGCTTATTCTCTTCTCAAAATCTAGCCAAACTTGACTTGTTTTAATAATCCATCTAAAAGCTTCAACTGAGGATTTTTCTGGGTATTTTTTGGTGAGATATAATTCAACAGAAAATATCACATTACCTACTTAATGTCTACACTAGGTACAGAATCAATATTTGAAGGTATATGGAAGAAGCAGAAGCAGCTACCTGTAGCTTTGTAGAGAGTGACTCTGAGGACAGTCTGAGCTGCAGGGGCTGCAGAGTTAGAGCTGAGATATCCAGCCCCTCTAAGAATCAGCACCAGACTTGCTTTATCTCTGCAACACTTGGCATCATCCAGCAAGTGCTATTTCATTTAAAGCAGGAACAGAACTCTTAACATTTATTTACCCCAGAAAATGTATGGAAATGCAATTATTCAACTTGAAATTAATGCTAAATGCAGAAGTTTCCATTTTATTTAAAATCCCACTTTGGCCAATTGTAATAATAAAAAGACTCAATTTTGCTTTCAATATATGAGTAAAACTCTCCCTAGAGCCAGGACATGAATCTGAGACTCCTATTAGCAGGATCATAAAAACAACCCAAGGGCAGGAACCTTTCTGCTGTGAGGACAGGCTGAGAGAGATGGGGTTGTTCAGCCTGGAGAAGAGAAGGCTCCAGGGAGACTTTACTGTGGCCTTTCAGTACTTAAAGGAGCCCATAAGAGAGACTTGTTAGCAGGGCCTGTTGCTACAGGACAAGGGGTGATGGTTTTAAACTAAAAGAGGGGAGATTTAGGCTAGATAGAAAGAAGACATTTTTTACAGTGAGGGTGATGAGACACTGACCCAGGTTGCCCAGAGAGGTGGTGGATGTCCCATCCCTTGAAATATTCCAGGTCAGGTTGTTGGGGCTCTGGGCCAGCTGATCTAGGTGCAGGTGTCCATGCTCACTGCACTAGATGACCTTTAAAGGTCCTTCCAACCCAAACCCATTCTGTGGTGTCTTGGATTGCTAGAATCTTTCTCACTTTGGCCTAAATAGTATTTTATTACCAAAGTAATATTTAAGTATTTCTGCTTAGAATAATGTCCTTGAAAAGTTGATCTACAATAATGTTATTTTGAATTTCTACCTTCTGATACATTGACCTGCTCTTAGATCAACTAGGGATAATGCTATTTCTGAGAGCAGGCAAAGCCTCACAAAGAATTCTTCTGAGGTCCAGATTCCTGCTGGTTTTGAGAAAATGCACATTTTGAAACCCAGCATGGTACCCAGGCAATCTCTAAACAACTAGTTATTTTTAGAGTTGAAGAAAAACATTTTAAAACTGAAAACTGGAGAGGATGTGTGCGTGGAAGCAAAAAAGGCTGAGCGCGTGCAGGGCAAGTGACAAGTGATGAGACTTCTGCAGAGCAAGGACTGAAATTTAAAAGGAGAGGTGGCATGCAAGAGATAGATGACTACATATAAAACAAAGGACTGGACATATTTCATTTTCATTTTGCAGTAAATGACTCTTAACTTCCCAAGATCAAGATTGCTTGCTTGCAGGAAAACGGAAGCGTTGCCATTGACGTGAGGCTGAGCGTGGCTAAGCTGAAGGTGCACTCCAGAGCCTCCCAATGTGTTAAGAATTTAAAATTAATGATGGGATCTTACTTAGATAATACAGGGCTATTGATTTATTAGGTTTTTCTGAAAACCAAGGTGCAAGCTCTCTGTTACAATGAACTGAACTGTTCCCATCTCTCTATTCTGCATATGACAGGGGATGTTATCTCTGGCTCCTATTGGATCAAAGTCCTTTGACATTGCTTTATTGATTGCAAGGAAGCGTTTTAGTCCCAAATTAAACTGTGATCAGATTCCTTCCTCGTGGAATTAAATTTGAAGATTGTTCTACCATGGAACAGTATCACCCACAATGTAAGTGAGCAGATGGAAACACTCCAATTTATTTGGGAACCTTCATTAACTGTTCAAAAATCATTACGTTTCTAATGGTTATGATATGTTACATACTCTATCAAAAAAAGCACAAATTCAGTAAGGTGACTGCAACATTATCCTTTTACAGGTTTTTCTGTATGGAGTGTGCAGCAAGAGTATCTCATTTGTTTGAGGGGTACTGAGTTAGAACATACACATGAAACACAACGTTGCATGCACACTTCTGTACTCAATGTAGATATGAACACTCAAAACCTTTGGCTCATGTAACGTGTCCTTTCTGCACATCCCAACACTGTTCTCAATATCATTTCATGAGTGCCTCACTCTTTGCTCTTGCAAAGCAGAAATGAGTCAGTAGAGATGTACCATCATAAAATGCAAGATCAGAACTGCATCCTTTCTGTAAATCACAGAATTATTAAGGCTGGAAGAGACCTCTAAGATCATCAAGTCCAACCATACCTATCGCTATCATACCACTAAACCATGGCCCTAAGTAGTGCATCTAAATGTTTCTCAAACACCTGCAGGGACAGTGACTCCACCATCTCCCTGGGCAGCCTATTCCAAGACTTAACAATCCCTTCAGTAAAGAAATTTCTCCTTATCTCTAATCTAAACCTCCCCTGCCACAACTTGAATCCATTTCCTCTCATCCTCTCACTGTTAACCCTGGAGAAGAGACCTATCCCCATCTTGCTCCAACCTCCTTTCCGGTAGTTGTAGATCCTTAAGGATGCAGCCTGCTCAGGACCCCACTGCAGTGAGATGTGCACTTACAGGACAGCAGAAGGAGAAATACCATCTCATCCAGCCATCCAACAGGGACAAACAATTGATGCTGTCCATAAATACATGTTCTGGACATCTTCTGATTAGATTTGCATCTGGTGCATTCACATAGATTAATCTATCTCATAAAATGAGATCAACCAGTAGAAATGTCATCTTCAGCCCTCAGTTTGTAACTGCTCACATATAGCCAACTCCCTTGATAATTCATCTGAACAGTTCTGAGAGGAAATGAAACAAAAGCCACACAAAATTGCCTATAGCAGAATTGCTGACAACAGTTACCATTCTCAAGCTGATCTGCTCCTCTCTCTCCTTAGCCTCTTTTGGGGCTCTTCAAGGTTTTACCATGACTCTATCCTACCTCTAGTGGATCAGAAGCCCATAAAAGAATTCTTTCATAACTCAGGGCTGTTGATGACACTCCCATATGCCCATGCTGATGGATCCCATCGCACACTATTTGATGTTTTTACTGTATCTTTGCTGAGTGCTGCTACAAGCCATTTACCAATTTCATAAGTGAGGTATCAAATTGTTTTGGAGGGCTGTAGTATGACAGAACAAATTACAGAGAAGACTTAATTTATATTATGGTTCAATACAGTCAATTAAGTAGTGCACAGATTAGAAAGTAATTTAACATTTAAGCTTCAGCTGTTAAAAAAAAAAATCCACTGTACACAGCTTCCAAATTATTTTAGGTCTCCTGTGACTTCAGCCACTGTTGCAAATACTGAGGATTTTAAATGGAAGCACAGATAAAGTCTCAAACTGGGTAACAATCTTGTGATGCACTAGTCCTTCCTTTTAGGCTAAACATGATGCTATTATTATGTTTATTCATACACTATAAAGATTTTTCCTGGTGTTAAACTTAAGGAGGTCCAAACCACCACCTCCATTAAGGCTGTAGTCTTCCCTCTTTCCTCTTAAGTTCACTCCAGTCTCTCCTACTGGCTGTTATTTTTCTCTCCTTTTCTCCATTCTATCCTCTGCTTCTCCTCTTCCCTCAGGTTGCTCCCTGTACATCACACTGAATTGATTTAGCTGCCTCTCAGATCTGTAGCATTTCTAATTTCCCTCAGGCTGCTTGGCACCTATCATAAATTTTTTCACCCCTTATCCTCATCTTGCCCCTTTATTTCCATGCTGTAGCCTCCAGTGCCACTAAATCAATTAAGTCAATCAAGTAAGTACTTGGAGGGTCCAGCAATCATGTCAAATATGTGAGTTAGATGGCATGAGAAAGTCACTGCTTTACTGTCGCTATTTCTCTTTTAATGAGGTTGTCTATTTAGTGGAGCCTGGGGCACAATGTTAAGAGCCACAACAAAAAAATACCCTGCAAGCTGCAAAGCCTCCTAGAAAAGCTGCCCCACTGAAAGCAAGAAGCATGTACCACATAATACTAGATCCATAAGGACAAGTTTCACAGGGATTTAAGCTGTACAGCCTTTCACCTTGAGTAACTCAATGGTGAAGCCTCTTTCCAGATAGGTGATATGAACCAACAGCTCTGCTGTTAAAACATCCAGGCTCCTGATACTGGGATGTGGGAGGCAGATGTGACCCAAGCATCTTCTGCATTTCTATTCCACTCTGATCACTTCTATCACATTTGAATCAGCATGGTATCCTCATAGCCAAACTTGAGAAGTATGGATTGGGAGACTGTGAAGTGAGATGGATTGAGAACTGGTTGAAGGACAGAGCCCAGAGAGTTGTGGTCGGTGAAGCAGAATCTAACTGTGACTAGTGGTGTGCCCCAGGGCTCAGTGCTGGGGCCAGGACTGTTCAATATATTCATTAAAGATTTGGATGAAGGGGTGGAGGATTCCCTCAGCAAGTTTGCGGATGATCCCAAGCTTGGAGCAGTGGCTGGCACACCAGGAGCTGTGCTGCCATCCAGAGTGACCTGGACAGGATAGAGACATGGGCAGGGAGAAACTTAATGAAATTTAACAAGGGGAAGTGTAAAGTACTGCATCTGGGAAAGAACAAGCCCATGGATCAGTACAGACTGGGAACTGATCTGTTGGAAAACAGCCCTGGGGAAAAAGCTCTAGGAGTGCTGGTGGCTAGGAGGATGCCCATGAGGCAGCAATGTGCCCTTGTGGCCAAGAGGCCAATGGCATCCTAGGATGCATGAAGAGGAGCGTGGCCAGCAGATCCAGAGAGGTTCTTCTCCCCTCTCCTCTGCCCTGGGGAGGCCTCACCTGGAATATTCTCCAGGCCTCAAGGGACTTCTCAGATGCCAGCCTTTAAAAGCATGTCTTCACAACAAGAAGAAAATAAATCTATCTCATCCCTGTGCTTCTTCCATGCACACTGATGATGCAGACAATAACTGAAAGAAAGACTTTTCCAAATGCCAACTACTAAAAGGCATTTCAGTGCAAAAGCTTTGCAATAAAAACACTTGGCACAAAAAGCACACTTTCAGATTAATATGCAGATCAAAGCTTGGTCTATCACAAAGGGGAACATAAAATATGGTTCTGACAAAGAGAAGAATCAGGACAGATTTAGCCTCAGTTATCACAGACTCAATCCCTCCAGGGGGTAAGCAGTCTGGCTGTAACACAGCAATGCACCCAAAAGAGGTATAATTTTAATTTCCTCTTAATAACAATAATAATAATGAACTCTTAAGAGCCATTCTCTTCCTGCAAGTGAGAAGACTGAAGCAAAAACCAGATTATATGACTTCATGTGCAGCTGAGTCAGGAAGGGTGGAAGTCAGTGAGCATAATCCTATGTGTAAGGATAAGCATGTCTTCAAGTGAAGTGCTGGACTGAGCTCAATGTCTACACCCCAAAGCAACCCAGGTAAAAGCTTGTTTAGCTGGACTCAGGAAGACTGCTTAAAAGGGTACTACAGCCTTAGCTAAAATCTGAATTAATCCTTACCATCTCCTTTACTTGATAAAAAAAGTATCCTGCTACTGCTCTTATCTTTCCTGGGCAGCAGGAGCAGTCATTTCTTAAGAAAACAAATGTGAGTGTCCTTGTTTGTGCCTCCTGTGATAGGCACATAGAATCATAGAATGCTTTGGGTTGGAAGGGACCTTTAAAGGTCACATAGTCCCACTGCCCTGCAGTGAGCAGGGCTATCTTTGACACAGGCAATGTATCATGCATCAGGGACATGCAGAGGTGCTCTCAATTGGCCTGGAGCTGTCCTCATCCAAGACTCCCAGGATACATTGAGGGTCAGTGAAGTTAGTGGGACATAACTTTGCCAGTGCAGCAGTCTAATTGTGATGAATGGATCGAGCCTATTGAGCTAGCTGGATGTTCCAAGAACCTCATTTGTGAAAGAGAACAACACCGAGGTAATAAACTTTGGTCTGGCTCTCATAATTTGTAATAATGTCTGACAAAGACCAGATATGAATTTAGTTACTGTTCATTGTCTTAGGAGGCAAATGCTAAGTTGCTCATGCAGAAGATCCATTTATTTGATATATGAATTTGGAAAGGAACAAAACAAAACTGGAATGCACACATGGCCAATTTTGTATCTTCACTTCAAAGCCTTTTCAATTTTTTATTGTACCAAGAATGAAAGTAGCTAGCTAAATCTAAAACCCTTGTCCAATTACTATTAATCTGAAGTTATATTTTAAACATGTACTTGCAAATATTATTCCAGGACAAAGAAAATCCTAAAGGGCAAGGAAACATTTTACAGACCTTTGGAAAAACAAATGTGCTACACTAAAGCTGTGCTGCTGGACCTCTCATGAACCTCATATTATTTTCTTACTGTTTCTATTTTATCAAGATGGTTAAAACAAAGGATTTGCACAGCAATACCAAGAAGCACCAAACCTGATCCCTGATAGCAAAGTCAATGGCTCCATGAGGCCATAATCAGCTCAGCAATGCAGTATGGTCTCATACTTCTATTGTATGGTAGCATCTGTAGACTACAATGCAGTGTTTTATCTTGCCACTGCAGTATTTCAATGCATCACAACTAACAGCACTTGTCCACAAGGGTATTTATTTTGGGGGATGGCAGCTGCCCAGTGGTCCAGGGCTGTCACACATGTGTCCAAGTATATTCTCCCTTAGCCCCTCCATCTCATCACCTTCTAAAACAAGGTCAGTAGATCAAAATAGTCATAAACATGCCAATATTGCCCTCTACTCTCAAGCCAAAGCTTGCATACAACCTAAGTGCAGCACCTCTGACCATGCCTTGTATTTTTTCCTCTATACCCTGAAGTCTGCAAGATTCTTGTTGATGAAATCTTCCATCTGAGAGAGAACAATATTCAGTAATGAGACAGTCAGTTCATTACAGTAACACTGAACCTCTCCATATTTTTATTGCATTCACCTTTATAGCCTGTGAATGTCTTTTGAGAAGCCTTTATTTTTATTCCTTTGTTCCAATATTCCTCACCTCCAGAAATGCTTTTGATTTACATGAACAGCATGAGAAACTTCCTTCATACAGTCCTAGGAGCTTTGAAGGTAATTTTTTGGCTTTAACTGTCTCAGCTCTTAACTGCTTCAGATTCAGCAAGCATTATGACTTACCTTCCTCTTGTAGCCTGGGCTTGAAAAGCTCATCAGGGAAAACTAGCCTCTGATTCTCTTGATTTGTCATGCAAACCCTGCGAAGCAGAGCTTGCAAAGATCACAAAAGTCCTACTCATTCCATAACTGGAGGTGTACAACTACAGAGCATTATAACAACACCTGTCCTGAAGGTGCCAGAAGGCTGGTGATGGGCTCAGTGTACCTGCAGGTAAGATAACTCCAGAGGGATGAGCTTTACAATTCAGAAACAGTAGTTTTATTAACTACCTATCCTGGTCACAGAGAACATACCATTCTACTTTCAGTCTTCCTACAGAAGAACTACAGATAATCCCATAAATGTGCCACTCCTTCACTTGTTCAGGTCCCACATCAGACACTTAACCTCGGATATAAAGCATCCATAGCAACACAAATGTGTGCAGTACTTGAGCCCTAAGATAAGAATCAAATAACATGTAGAAGGTAAAACTCAAAGAGATTCTAAAAGAGAACAAAGAACTTGCAGGTAATTTTTGGCTCAGTTTTGGGTTGTTTCCCCCACCCTGCATTATGGCAGGGTAGGAATTTCTGTTCTTGCACTTAGTAGGCACTAAGCACATTGTGTTAACAAGAGCTCTACAGACCAACTCAGGCAATGGGTAGTGTAAGGTCCACTCTGGCACCTTCCAAAAGGGAGACCCTAAAGCTCCCAGCTACACTTTTTAATTCCCAGAGCTGTTTCTTTCCTGCTCATTTTCAAGTAAAGCAGTCCAGAGGTTTAGTTTTAGTCTTCTCTTGCTAACTGAAATCTCCAAAAGCAAGCTTTGATTAAGCAGTCTGCACGCAGAGGTGACCCAGCAGAGAGCACAGCTCAACTACACTTGCCTTTCTCTTTCTCTCCCTGCCTCACTTTTCTGTCCTGGCAGTGGGTGTCACACAGGTTCTCTGTCTTTCAGGAGAGCTGTCAGGCAGTGCTGCCCTCACCTTTTCCTTAAATGCATGCAGCATATAGCTTTAATGCATGGATGCTGGCTTGTTTTCTATTACTTATGCCTTTAGTCCTCCCCCACCCTTTACAACTTCTGTGCACAGCATGTCTTCTCCTGCTCTTCTCCTAATCAAAACTGAACTTGCTCATTACTTCACTGTCAGCACTAAGCCTTAGGCATGTACAGGTTACACTCTCACATGCTTTACACTTTAAAATACTTCCAAATTCCTCTATCATTCACGGGAGTGCATTTAGCTAATTCAAGATCCCATAAGGTTGTAAAACTTCCTAAAAACCAACTCAGCTTTTTTAAAAGCAAGGACACAATCCAAAAAACTGGATTCAGATTTGCACTTTGACTATCTAAAAAGAAAAGAAAATACATATATATTCAGAGGGATGCAGAGCAGGGGTTAGGAGCCACATGCAATTTTCTCACTTGCTTTAAATGTCAAGGCACTCAAACTAATTAGTGCTCTGCCTCACCTATATCAAAAAGCTCTTTTTTAAGTCTGCAGGAACGTGTACTCCTTGCTATGCTGGGATGCAGAATTAGGATGGAAACCACAAGGGATTAAGAAGTATTAACAGGAGAGGTAGGTAGAGTCTCTTAAAGGCTGCTTTTGCTAGAGGAGTGCTACAATTTAGGGAGATGATAGGCAGTGTTGTAATTCCACTATTACCACCAGGTGCTGGGTAGCACAACAGGAGATGCTGTTGCAGCCCTTGGGCTCTGTGACACATGGTTGCCTGCATGCTGAGTACACAGTGCATAAACCAGAAAGGTTATGAGTACAATTACCTCAATTAGGAAGACAACTTTTATGAGCAGCTATTTATATATTACATGAAGATCTAGTGGTATCTGAAATTTATGACTTATTAAAACTGAAAGACTGGGATAAAAGCTGGTATTTGTGTTTGGCAACCACTGACAAATAAGAGCATCCAGAGACAACTGCTTGCTGTCCTCCTCTCCTCCTTCCACAGGGCCACTTATTACACACACTAAGCAGAAGAAAAGGCATTTACTTGTCCCCTTGAACTATCAGATTGAACGAAGATCCTGCCACCTTCCCTGTAAACACAAACGTGCTCCTGAGGGCAGAACATCATCCACTGATTTTATTGCCAATAGAGATCTATTACTATCCTCTCACAAACTCCAGGTAACTTTAAAAGTAAACCTTCCTGACCCCAGTAATAGGAGAGGTTAAACAGCCTACGAGTTAGCACAGAAATTCAGAAGCATCATTGGTGCTATTGCTATTACCAGGCCAAATGGAAAATTGCAGAGCAGCCTCCCAGATAAAATGGACTGAACAGGAAGGGAAATCACCAGCACACCTGGGGCATAATGCTTCCCAGCCATGTCCAAGAGGAAGGAACAGCAGATTTCAAAGCAAGACATAACTTTCTGTTACAGCACTCACTGAAGGTCCTTCACTTCTCTCCAGGGAGGTTTCAGTGTGTCTGAGCTGCCTGTGCTATTATTGTGTCAGCATTTCTCTTGCTCAATCCCTTCCTGAGCAGTATGAAATCCAGCCATTGTAATTCTGTGTGTACTGAAAATGCACCTTACTTTTGTTTTTATTTTTATGTTGTTGTTTTTTTTCTTTCACTTTTCTAGTTAATGCATTAACACCTGGCTTAAAAATATCAGTTCTTGCAAACAACTCCCCAAGCAAGTTTTGGGTGCTCTTCTACAAGGCAAAATCACAGCTGGAGTCAGTGGGACTGCAATTCATATCCTAATTTAGTTATTTGAATCACAAAAGGGTACTGCTGACATGCAAACCCTTCAGTATGACTTCATACTTTTGAGTTTTCTGCCATGGGACAGTACCTCACTGGAGGAATACACTGAACCTCCAATATATAATGGGATCCCTGTACCTCACTGGAGGGATACAGTGCAGCTCCAATATATAATGGGATCCCTGACAACAAACACTTCCACAACCAAAAGCTGACTGTCAACTTTTGAGTACAATTCACCCCTAATTCTGCTTAAACACACCAAACATTAAAGCTAAATGATATCAGAGGTGTTTGCACAGTAATATTTACTACAACAGCTCTACAGACAGAAATATCCCCCCTGCCAAATGCAACAGAGGCCAAATGGTGATTGGGAATATGCATCCAGTGAGATTCCCTGTACCATAACACAAAATGCATGCAGCAGTACATCCCTTTGTTAAATCCATCCTGAGGTGCTTGGCTTAAACAACAGGAGGCTATACACAGCCAAATAAGACCACCACTAGTCATAAAAATCTAATTTTCTGCCTTTTGGAAAGCAATTGACTTTTTACCTTTTTCATACTGGAGAAAAAAATACAATCAATTAGTTCAGTTTGGATAAAATGTCTGCAATAACTTTGTTTTATCTCCATGCCAAGTAGTGTCAGAACTATCACAAGGTAATTCCTGTCGCTACTCACTACAAGAAGGCTGAACTCAGCTGTAGATCAGAGTATCTCCAGATGAGAGGAAAGAGAGGAATTACAGCCTTCCTCTGGATGCCAGATGTTAGGAGGAAAGACATAAGGTTCAACCCAAAGCTCTTGATCCCAAACCCTCAGACTTTAGTAGGTGTGAAATCATACCCAAGTTCTGCCTGCCTTTTGGGTTCTCTTTTTTCCACAGTGATAAAACTGTCATAAGACATAAAGCCTTTTACATTCTTCATACCTACAGCAAACTTGCTATCTCTAAAATGTATCTCTAGGAGCTGGTGGCTATTAAAAGTCCCTGTGGAGCTCTCTGAACCATCCAAACTGTCTGGGGCATGGTTTGGAAGGCCAGTAAGAAATGAATTACAATAGGCAATAAGGGATGTAATTATGGAAGTAGGCTCTCCTGACATTTACATCATAGAAATGTGTTGTTGTAGCCCTTTTGAAACATCACAAGACTATAAATACCTTCTAGGAGTAACAAACAGGGGGTTTAAGTCCCCTATGCTGTCATATCCTAATTAGATATATTTACTGCATGTAGAACAGTAAATGCCATGTGGTACCACTCATATTTACAAGCAGAAAGAAGGGAAATTGTCAAGCAGCAGAGCAAGACTCCCAGCTGGCCAGAAGAATCTTCAACAGACATAAGCTGAGGACAATGCATCCAATTCCCTTAACAACTAAGAAAGGTTCCACATGTCACCAGTTTCAAATGTACATGCAAAAAAAAAATGACTTTGCTGTTTTTCAGTGTGCTCTTTATTGTAACTACATAATATTTTTCTCACTGCAGTTCTTAGAAGTCCTCAGCAGACTGGGCCTACAAGCTACTAGAGGGGATGCTCTTACCCTGGACAAATGACCAGAAGCAGAAGAGCTCTGCATGACAGTCTGTGATCACAGGGTACCTGCAGACCCAGCATCACTGAATTTACCAAGTTTCTACTATGGGAGTGTTTAAAAGATGGATTTGGAGGAAAAAATAAGGGACTATGTGCAAAGAACTCCTCTAAAGCATGATGGGCAGGATGGGAAGAGGCTTGGAGCAATTTATTTGACAACTCAATAAATGAGTGATGAAAGTTGGTATTGTAGAATGGTTCCTTGGAAGTGGATGAAAAGTAAGAGACAGCCATGAAGAGTCTGGGAAAGAAAACCAAACAGGCAATGGGCTGATAAAACAGAGAAGGCAGATTCAGGGTAGGAATGCAAAGAGAAGTGTGACATGATCTAAAGAGTAAGCTGAGACAGCATTCTTGGCAGTCACGATGGATTTCAACAATAAAAGCCACATTTGTCAAGGACAAAGAAAAGGATAACAGTTGAGACACAAGATGAAGAGAGGCAGGACTGTGTTTTAACTGTAAGCATGACAATAAATTCTGTATTTCAGAACAGCTAAAAAGAAGCTGCAAAATCTGGAGTAAACCCTGCATGTGACAATTGAAAACAACATTGAGTCCAAAAGACTGCTGAATTTTCAGGGCTGAATAACAGATGAAGCTGATACTTTCCTTGGTGCTCCGAAAAGGAGGTCAGAGGAAGACCTTTGGGAGTCAGGATTAAAAGGCCTGGTTTAGCCATGTTCAGCTTGAACTATTGGCTAAACATGTAAGGAGAAGGCTGGAGAGATAGGTCAAGATTTGAGCAGAAGGAGACAGGGCTGGCATCAACTGGTTTGACGCGACAACCAAATTTACATCTGCAAATGAAGCAACTCTGATAAAAAGCACAGCAGGAAGAAAAAGATCAAGGACAAGGAGCATGAGGAAATCCCAGGTGAACACTGCAGGAGAGAGAAAGAGGAATTAGAAAGACAGGAGTAAAATCCAGAGAAGAGAGTCAGAGAGGACAGGAAGGACTTTATTCAGAATCAGCTGATAAATTAATGATGCTAACTCAGAGCTCCACCTGAGATCAGCCATGAAGAGGAACATTGTGAAGATCATTTTCAAAGAAATGAGGAGGACTAAATCCACCTCTGGGAGCTTCTGGCCTGGAGCTGGAAGGAGCCCCAGGCAGGGAGCATTAAGAATCTCCTGGCCAATACCATGCACTGGCAAACACAAAATTCAGGGAACTAATCACATCATCTCTCCTGCTCACTGCAGAGAGAGTAGTGAGCAGATAAAATTAATTCCTTCTTTTATTTCTATTTTAAAATATTCACAGATACTCAGTGATAGAGACTTGACAGTTTGACATTTCATCTGCTCCAGCACATGTGCTTCAAGGAATAACTACAGAGCCATAATCCTACCTCAATTTCTGGTCAAAGCTGCCAGAACCAATAGCTTTCCAGTAAAGTCAAGAAGTACCTTTGGTGCATTTTAAATGAGGTATCTTCTGCCAACAGAGACAATTTTAATCTTGCTAAAGTTTTCTTTCAGCCAAATTTAGCTGTCCTGTTAGCAATCTATCAGCATAATTAACACTGTCATTCACATCAAATGCAGAAAAAAAGCAGCAAATCCAGGGGTTATCAGCACAAACCTGATAAAAGTCTCAGAACAAGCTGGAAGGTGTTTTACAGAAGCCTTAGCAACAACTGGGTAAATCTGTGCTTTGTTAAGGTCAAGAAGATGGGCAAAGTGTCTACAACAGTGGCTGGATCATATTAGAGCCATAATATTATCTTGCCTGAAAAGAACAATCTGAGGCCAGCAGGATTATCACCACATGTAAAATTTGTTTGGACATCATCAAGAGTTAAAAAAGAAGTACAACCATGAGTTCTGGAGCCAGCATGAAAAGGTAGATTAATTTATTTGTATAAAATGCTAGAGATAAGGTCTGTTCCCCCTTCCACTGAACTGGGAGGTGTTATTCACTGAGTAACACCTTCTCAGGTAGGTAAATCCTGCTCTGCAGGAGAGACACATCATCCTCCTCAAAGATAAGAAAGGTTAGAGTAAGGGATACGTAACAAGAATGAGAATAGATAGTCAAGATGTTAAAAAAAAATTGCCTTTAACAGAAATAATTCTTTACTTAAAGGCAAGAAGTTAATGTTTTTTTTCCTTTCATCTTCTTTCTCTTTCACAGTGTCTGGATTTTCCATTAAAGTCAACATCATTTTGCAATTAGAAAGGACAAGAGTTTTAAAGTCTACCTTATTGCATCAATGTAGAAGAAAATGTTTCCCCAAGTATTTTATAGAATTTAATTATTACTTTTTAAATACATTTCTGGAAAGTAACCTACAGTAAACAAAGATTTATTGTTACATAAATAAACAATGAGACAATTACAGCCTCTTTACAGAGACCATATTAGTCATGCACATCTAATGAAGCATTACTAAGCTATCACAGGGAGATAGCCTGATGTGTGTGATTAACAAAATAATACTCATAAATAGCTAATGAACAATGATGGTCCTTTAAAATTTTTGCCTATCTTGCAATATTGAGAGTTATGGGGGTTTTTTTGCTGCTTTCTAAGGACTACATTAACCAGTAAGTTCCACACTAAAAAAGGAGAATATTAAATAGCACAAGGCAACTCTTTGCATTTTTGCCTTCTACAGGTCATAGAATCCTAGAATGGTTTGGGTTGGAAGGGACCTCTGGAGCTCATCTAGTCCAACCCCCCTGCAGTGGCCAGGGACATCCCCAACTAGAGCAGCTTGCCCAGAGCCCTGGCAAGCCTCACCTGCAATGCCTCCAGGGATGGGAACTCAGCCACCTCCCTGGGCAACCTGGGCCAGTGTTCCACCACCCTCGTGGGGAGGAACTTCTTTCTAATGGCAAGTTTAAAGCTAGTCTTCTCCAATTTCAAACCATTGCCCCTTGTCCTTTCCCTCCAGGCCTTTGCAAACAGGCCCTCTGCAGCCTTCTTGCAAGTTCCTTTTAGGTACTGGAAGGTCACTAGTAGTTCCCCTGAAGCCTTCTCTTCTCCAGGCTGAACAATCCCAGCTCCCTCAGCCTGTCCTCACAGCAGAGGTGTTCCAGCCCCCTGATCATTCTCATGGCCTCCTCTGCACCTGCTCCATCAGCTCCATGGCCTTTCTGTGTTGAGGGCTCCAGAACAGGACCCAGTATTCCAGAGGAGGTGTCAGCAGAGCAAAGTGGCAGAATCACCTCTCTGGCTCTGCTGGCCACGCTTCTCTTGCTGCAGCCCAGGATGCCATTGTGCTTCTGGGCTGCCAGCGTGCACTGTTTGCTCATGGCCAGCTTCTCAGCCACCAGCACCCCAAGTCCTTTTCTGCAGGGCTGCTCTCCATCATCTCATCCCCTAGCCTGGATTGATAGTGGGGATTGTTCCAACCCAGGTGTAGGACCCTGCACTTGGTCTTGTTGAAGCTCATGAGGTTCACTTGGGCCCACCTCTCACATCTCAGCTTGTGCCATACTGTGTTTTTGGCATACAACAGGAGAACATACTATTAGTCAAACTGAATATAATTTTGGATTACAGAGTCAACATTGGGACTTTAACAGCAGAAAATTGGTGTTGTCCTGGACATCTCCAGGAGATGAATAAGTCCATCTAACAGTACAGGGATGCAGCTGCTCAGCAGGACTCTTCAATCACCTCCTAAATACCTCAACAACTAAGTATTTGAAAAGTGGTATGAAGGGACCTGTTTAGATCAATCCATGGAATAGAATGATGAAATTTAAGAGAGGAGTGTTAGTATTTCTCTGGCAGTGCTGTAGATGAACTCCATCATGTTGCACCTACACTGCAAACTCCCAGAAAATCCTTCTCCTAATTCTCTTCCTAAGATAAATTCTTCCCAAACGATATTCCACCTCCAATCTAATCTCCTTCATGGGCAAATTTACTCGAAGGGCAGAATTCCTGATGGCTGGAATAATAGAATTATTAAAATCAATATTTTTTTTGATGAAGATTAGGTCTGGAACACTTTAAAGAGATCTATAAAGTACAGAGAGAAAATACCTTGCTTATCATTTTCAGTAGTAATCCAGCTACAGCTCTTCATCTGTAATGAATTTTGGAGCAATTTCCCTAAATCATCTGTATGAAGTCAGCTATGACACTGCCAATTTTAAAAAAACCCTGCTACTTTTGAGCTACAAATTGATTTTTTTATTGTGATAAATTAAAATCCAATAATAGCCTACAAGACACTAAAGATACAGAAGCCTACATTTTTTTTTCAGAATATTTTTTCTCTTATGTATCACACCAGGGTGCCACTGTGCCAGACATGATAGCAATAGCCAATGATAAAAATCACCACTTTAGAGAGATAAACAATCTCCCCAAAATAAACAATATATGAGCACCGTGGCCCAAAGTATCCTTCTGGGAACTCCAAAACTATGAAAACACACCTAAGAGAGAAACCATTGTGGAGAACAGGGAGGTCTGCTAAGGGAGGAGAAAGCAAAAGTAAGATTTTCCAGGTTGTTTCCATGCTATGGGTATATATTTTTTTCTCTGTTACATGAATGTGGACATCAGTCTCCAAACACAAGCTCCTAACATGGGTATCAGAAGATCTATGTGAGCAAAACATAACTTTGTTACAACTCCTTTTGTCTCCTTCCCACCAAAAAAGCCAGAGTGAGCAATCTCACCTCCCCAGTTTTCCTTCTTACCTCTGAATAAAGACTGGAGTTATCAGTGTCCTGCATCACCTAACTGCATTTTGCCTTATAGGAAGCTCCACATTATAGCAGTAATGCAGCTTTCTTCAGGGCTGGCATCAGCACAGAGTCATCAAGGTGAAACTACACAGACTACACAGCACCAACTCTATTCACACTCTCTTTCAGCATGATGCTCCAAAGGGCCATGGCAGAATTTGATGACCAGGATGGTATCTACATTAGATATCATACTGATGGAAGCCTATTTAACCTAAGGCCTTTGAAGGCCCATGCTAAGACCATAAAGCATCTTGTCCAGGAGCTGCTTTATGCTGCTGACGCTGCCCTTGTTGCCCAGACAGAAGTAGCTCTGCAGTGTTTCACGTCCTGCTTTGCAGCCACTGCTGAGCTTTTTGGGCTGGAAGTTAGCTTAAAGAAAACAGAAGTTTTATATCAACCTGCACCTCAGGAAGTTTTTCATCATCCTCATATCATCATTGGCGATTCAGAACTTAATTCAGTCCAACAGTTTAACTCCCTAGGCAGCCTCATCTCCTCGGATGGTAAGATTGATGGAGAGATAGAC
>VWZO01000732.1:4570967-4593830 GCA_013396975.1 Bucco capensis
TTATACCTCCTTGTGCTGTGCCTTTTGCAACCGCTCTTGTCTGTCCCAAATTGGCCTTTGCAGCCAGCAGCGCTTAGGAAGAGCGTGGATGGAGCCCTCCCCAGAGCTTCGTTCGTGAAGCCTGCCCATGATGATGATAACTACAACAGCTGACATTTCTTAGCATTACACCACAAAGAGTCAAAGCCAAAGGCATATGGATGTGAGACAGTGCATCATCCCTAAATACTTCTCTCTTGTTCTGTGGAAAGGACCATGCCTCAGTAGTGCTCCTGCAGGCTCAGAGAGCCCAGAGACATTGCTGAGGTCTGTCCACGAGCTGCTGCTGAAGCTACCCAGATGTGGAGATTGTAGGTGACTACCAACAGGAAAAGGAATGGGATGACAACTGTAGGCTGGCAAAGCAGAGACAGGCTGGATCAGAGAGACTCAAGGATTTGGAGAGACCCAAGGTGGGGAAAAAGCCAAAGGGATGGTGGCTGTGAAGTACTGGCAGAGGAATTCATGCAACCCTGCTTCAAAAACTTGGCATGGAAAGCACAATTCTCCTGCTTTCTAAACACCAGGTAAAAACTGATGTCAAAAGCTCCCCAAGTTGTCTGTCACAGCTCTGTTGCAGGAAGGACAACTCAATACTCCTGTCCATCACTCCAGCAGCTCAAGGCAGACATCTGGAAGGTGGATTTAAAGATGTCAGTCTAAGCCTCAGTGAGTGAGTGACAGGGTTACTACAGGGATGATATAGTTATGTCAGATTTGAGTATAGGATATCAAAGTTAGGAAATGAAGGACAGTTGTCCCCATCTCCCTAGTTGCAGATAGGAGAGTACACAGGATGCTGCAGAAAAGGCAATTTGGCTAAACCACATCTTTGTTTCTAAACACATCTCCTTTCCCCTCTATTTTATGAAAAGAAATCCTATGTTTGTGAAACATTCAGAGGCAAGTGCCACAGGACAAGTGTCTCTCTTGTTCTTTATTTTCCCAACAAAAGACTTTAGTCTTAGGAAAGTAATTGTGACCTCAGTGCAATTTCCAGATGAAAGAGAAAACAAACTATTACCATCCTGTTCAGTGTACTACACTCTTTGCTATACACTGAATGAAGCTGGTATTCCCCAGCCAAAAAAAAAGCCACCATTACCACATAGTTAAGTACTAGCACTGCCCTAATATCTATTCTATTAGAGAACCAAACCACAACTGCACTGGTAGCCCTAATCCTGACATCTCCTATCCTCTGCACACAGGCTGTAACCTCAGCAGTGTTCTCTTAAACACTGCTTTTGTAGGAATACTTTACACATGCTGTACACAACACACTCCAAATGAGCTTTTCATTACTAACTACTTGTATTATGTATCAGTCAGCTCAATGACATTGATTTTCTAATAATATAAATTAACTGGTAAAGATAATTTCATCTATCATCAGTAGGGTTTTATTCCTGGCACCGTGTTAAATAGTTAATCTTCCAAAAGATTAAATCAAGAGCTTTTTAAAATTCAAGGCAGAGCTGAAACTGCTGTAAAAAATCTTCTTAATTAGGATTAAAACAGTTTGTGTGTTGTTGCTTTCTAGACTACTATCTAAGTAGTATAATGTTTAGGTTTTTTCCTTTCAGAGCAATTGGAAGAAAAAAAAATCAAACATGATATTGCTGTGGCAAAAACTGCATAAGGCATGGAAGTCTCCTGCAACATCCTTGACCAGATGCTCCCAGATCAGTTGCTGCTTGGCAGCCTAAAAGAGTAACTTCAGCATTTCCAGTATCTTTTGCCTCCAACTTCATATAATATATATACTTTTTCTACTATTGACAATACAAAAGCTCTGATTCTTATGGTTACTGCACACCTTACAGCATCTGCTGTTAATAGCACTATATTGCATAATGATGACTACAACTGCATCCATGTGGAGTTATGGAGCTGATAAAAGTTCTTACAATTTTCCTGAGAGATCTTCAGGACAATCCCAGCTCAGTATGTGTCATTCCCAGGAGGTCCCCAGCTCCCAGTGCCCTGCCTTTTCTCTTCCTAATTCAGGCATCAGTCAGGAAAACAAACTTCACTCTCCCAGGGTTGTCTGTACCTCTCTGCTTTCTTTCCCCTCAGCTGCCCATGACACAAGGGCCAAATCTATGCCAAACGTAGCCTCTAAGCCTAAATTCTTGTCACTGGACTCTCCAAAGTTGCTTGACCTGTACACCATGGACTGCTAAAGCCTTCTGCAAACAGTGGGCTGGTATTTCTAAGAAGCAATTCTTTATCTGGCAGTATATCAAATCCCCTCTTACCACTGTCTGGACTCAGAGCTGTAGGTGTTTATGCATGTAAGGAACATCTATGTACTGGATCTGCAGAAGGAGCCAGGCCAAGGCTTTACAATAAACCACATCCCCATGCTACACTACTCAGTCATCTAATGGTTTGCTCTGATACAGGATAACCCTTTATCAAGCTTCTCAGATGCTTCATAGAATCATAGAATGGTTTGGGTTGGAAGAGACCTCTGGAGGTCATCTAGTCCAACCCCCCTGCAGTGGGCAGGGACATCCCCAACTAGAGCAGCTTGCCCAGAGCCCTGGCAAGCCTCACCTGCAATGCCTCCAGGGATGGGAACTCAACCACCTCCCTGGGCAACCTGGGCCAGTGTTCCACCAGCCTTGTGGTGAGGAACTTCTTTCTAATGTCCAGTTTTAATCTACCCCTCTCCAATTTAAAACCATTGCCCCTTGTCCTTTCACTCCAGGCCTTTGCAAACAGGCCCTCTGCAGCCTTCTTGCAAGTTCCCTTTAGGTACTGGAAAGTCACTATTAGGTCCCCCCGAAGCCTTCTCTTCTCCAGGCTGAACAATCCCAGCTCCCTCAGCCTGTCCTCATAGCAGAGGTGTTCCAGCCCCCTGATCATGTATGCTCACACTGGTGAGATACTGCTGCCTAGCTAGGAAATGCTTTTAAAGAGACATCCATGAGAAGATTCTTTTTTTTTTAATCCATCAGATGATTATTTTACTTACCCCTGTTTTTTCGTCAAAGATTTTGATTCCCCCAAAGGAAACTGTCAAGAAGATTTTTTGTTTATGTTCTCCTTTTGAACGAGCCGCGGCAACAATTCCCTGTTGAAACAAAGAACAGTTTTTGGCTGGCTTCATTACCCTTCTAGGTGCCACAGCAGAACACAATTCACCACCCTTCTAGGAAAACTTCAGAGCTTTCCAGGAACAGTTCCCCTCTTACTTCTGGCCTCCTCCCTTTTACCAAAGTACCAAATCTCTTTATGCTACCCAGACAGCATTTCAAATGTGCTCCCACTTCCAACCCCTTCACTAGCTAATCCTCCATGAAATTTGTTTTCATGGAAGCTGAAGGTCATTTCTAGCACATTTTCCCCAGCTATAAGCTGGTTTGTTTTCTGTTTCTTTTTGGTCAGGAAAAAAAATGCAACAAGCAACGGAGGAAGAAAATGTCAACATCTTTAGCTTACTTCATGGGCACATATATCTGGAATATGCAAATTTTACAGAAGAGGAATAGTCTTAAAATTAAACTGCAACTCTGCTGTAAAAAAATGGTATTGATGGTTAGGTTTTTCCCCTGATCTCAAGCTTTTATTTCACAAGTGAACTTGCTGCTGTGCATCTCACACACTATTCTCCCACTGTGTAAATACAATAGTAACTTAAATCTCCACCTTCCTGGGAGCCTGCCCTGAGTTACAGCACTGTACTAAGATCAAATGGATCATCATGCACTAGTAAATAAATGAAAATATTTAGCCTTTATCTGGTGCTCTGCAATTTTAGTGTTTTAACAACCACTAACTTCTGTTTTAAGACTCCTTCATGAGGTCATCATTCCCATTACACAGACATGAAAATTGAAGAGAAAAAAACGTGGAGTAATTTGTCAAGATCACCCCAAAATGTTTTGCTTAACCTTAAAACTCATGTTGTTAGACACCAGGTTTGCAGAGCTCACAACTTCACACTCTGCTGCCTTACATACATGAATTTCTAATGCTCCCTTCCCTTCATAGTTGTAGTCATCTCACATCACTGTTTAGATCAATTTCACCACTTTGCAAACAGATATTTCCACAGATGTGGAAATGGTAATCCATGGAGTAGAGAGACAAAAAGGCTTGTGCAGCAGAACAGTGACAACTCTCCCAAATTGCTTCCAGGAACTATGAAACGATGAGAAATACCCAGTATACAATTAAACCAGATAGCAACAGTGCACCTTTTCTAATAGATCAGCTTTTGCTTCTCATAAGATGTTCATAACTGATTTGTAAACTCTCTACCTGATCTTGCTTTTAGATTGTTGAACCATAAGATGCAAGTCACCCCTTGCTGTTTATTCATGAACAACCATCTATTGCTCCCAGTTCCTCAGGACTGGAACCCTGCTAGCTGGTAGTGTAAAAGATGCTATTTAATGATTTCTCCTCCTGAAACAAACAGTAACAGGAAATCCATCAGTTCTCTTGGCAGAGTGCTGGGAGAGGACTGAAAGGAAAAAAGGAGGAAAAACCTGCAAGGGTTTTACTCCTTGACCTAGCTTGTAACCCTGCAGTACAGGTGGGAAGCCAATGGGCAACAGTACACTCAAGAAGAACACAATCTACCCTTCCTTCTCACCCACTCCAGCTCTTCCACATTTCCCATGGCCAGATAATGGATGCTTCCTGTAGAGAGCTCTTATGCTCTGCGGGTTGCAAGAAAAGATTAAGCCAGAAATAGATGTCTAGCATGCTCCAGAAAGTCCACCCTCCTACACCAGTAAGGCTTTCAGCTGCTATCTACTCTCTCTGTTTACAGTCTACTCAAAATCTGCTTTTATCACTGCTCCATTTCTTTCCCAAAACTCTGGAGACTCCTCTTCATCTTCTCCTGCTCCTTCCTCTCACTGCACTGCCTCCTGATTTTGTAACCCATTAATGCTGCCATTACAAGTGCAAGACACTCTCCTGCCAGTAAGGACATCAGTTCTCCCTGTATCTGGCTAGCTACACTCCACACTGTCACTCATCCCTTCCTGCCTGTCCCAACAGGACAGAACAGTCAAAGGCAGGGCTGCAGTTGATTAGCACTGTCATATAAAATGTTCTGATATATCATTTTTCTTCATAGTGGTTTGCCTTTCCTTTTGCATAATAAAATTAAATCTATTTGCACATGTGTTGTTTATAATTTATGGATAAATTGCAGCGGTGTCAATCACGAATAACTACTAAACTCAGAGATAATGTATTAAAATTAAACTGGGATGAGCAATACCAGCTAGGAATTCATGCAAAATGGACTGATTTCAATACATAATTAACCACAGGGAGACTCAATGCCACCAAAGGAGAATGAGAAAAAGCTCAAGCTGAAATTTGCTCCCTTTGACTCTGCAATATTCAACATGAAAAGTCTCACTGCACCTTGAGCTTCATCATGGAGTCTTGGCATAACTTGTCTCCTCGTGCGGCAGAAACCTCATCGATCCCAATCAGTTTGGCTTTGTACCGGACACCGTCACCTTTAAACCTCTTTATTAAAGTGGCTTCACTGCGATCCTGACCTGAAAACACAGGAGGGGGAAAAGGAAATTTCCATGAGCGTGAAGGAAAAGAAACCAAAAAATACTCACAATTAAGTGGCAAATTAGATCTAACTCCCTATCCCAACACCGAAACGTGCAAGCATTTCAATACAATTAGAAGAAAAGGACTCGTTTAATAAAACCTCTTGGCTTTACTACCTCCAATGAATTCAGGGTGGAATTGTTGCCATACAAAAAAAATCTTCTGCACGAAATTTGCACACAAATTAGGTTTCCAGAAAGACAAGATAAGCCTGAATCAGACGTCATGGATCAGAAAACTTCTGATCTCTATGGGTTGTTTTAATCCCAATAGTCTTGAGAGTGCTTCATTTTGGAGACAAAACTCTAATAGAAACATGCTGCTGTCTCCTCTTATACTGACTTATCTAACTGTATCAGCAATATTTACATTATTAACATCTGAATGATGGATTATTATTTGCCTATAGACTATTGCTTCTCTAAACCCCCCAAGAAATATTGTCTTCTTGCTCTATTCTTTCTGCTTATAGACATATACAGAAACAGTTAATGAGCAAAGTTGGTTCTTACAGGCTCACCCTGAGAAGCTTTAAAAAAAAAAAGGCACAAGATAATTCTTAATAAAAAGGCAATCAGAAGTTAAGAGGACACAGTACTGATAAGGTCAGTGTAGATAAATTACAAAGCTCAGGCTAGCCTGAACCACACGATGATGACACTACAGCAAGCCATGAAAGGGACACTGTCAGGAAGACTTTCTCCCCTGGCTGTCTGCTTATACTGTGTCTTAGCTGGATTAAATATGTTACATAGGGAATTAGCCTCCTTCAAATTGATTAAAAATATATTTTGCAGCTGTCTGTAGGATTTCTTGCTAGGATCTCAAAAAAAAAAACCCACCAGTGAGCTGTAAATAATTGCAAGCAAACAAGTAACCAACCAAACAACATCCAAAGCACAAAGCAGCAAGCAGAAATGGAAGAGCTTAAAAAAACCTGAAGTTTCTGGACCCAACAAATTCCACCAGAAAACTGGCCTAAACATGGACTGATGTTGCTAAAATTTATACTGTTACCCCCTAGGAGCTCTTGTCACAGATTTTGCCCTATCCTAACTACTGTAAAAAATGAATAAAGAGGTAGTGTCAGCTCTACATGAGACATAGGTAAGGATCCAGTCTTAAGCCAGCTATATTTGAGAATTCTGGCCCACATTTTTTCCAAAGCTCATTCCTATTTGAAAGGTCAAACATAAGCACCAAAAAAACTAATAAAATCTGCTTCTGTGCAGATTGTTTTTTGATAAGCAGAAGTACAGAATCTTTGGGGAGGGAAGGAACTGTTTTGTTTTGCATTTCTATTAGAAACACCTTTTTTAGCTATCGACACTTGGGTCAACTTTGCTAATGTTACACACTCACTAACTGGATGAATCAATTAGGTTCAAAACTATGGAATGGAAATATTTACACCACCATTATGAGAAAAACTAGAAGCATATATGATGAAGAATAATTCTAAATGAAGATACTCATTTGGTTCTCCCTCCCCCAGACTACATGCTGTGAACTAATGATGGACTAAATGTATGTTAAAAAAATGAGCTAATTGAAGCACACAGAGATCTTCAAGTGTGTTTGAGCACACAAATAGAATTTATTTCAGTGAAAAATATTTACTCAGAGCAATGTTTTAATGCCTCATTTATAGCCCCTTAAAAATAAGGCAGCTCCTACGTATTGCTGTGATAATTCAGCAGCCACCCAGCTGCTTGCCCTGACTTGCTTTTTCACTCCTTCTCCCTCAAAAGAATTAAACAGAGTTGTAGTGTCATCCTCCTACATTACTTTTTATTAAAAAAAAATAAAAATGTAATGAATCACAGATGATCAATCCAAATCTGGAAGTAGTGCTAATCTAATAATTCCCCAGTGAAATGCCAAGGCAGATGTTGGCACCATCAGCTAAAAACAATGAAAAAAGTTTCCACTTGCAGCCTCCAGAGTGGGGCAGGAGGGAGAACATCTGGAGACACCACAAAGTACAACAATAACAGTGGACTTTTCCAGATGTCTTTGGTACTTCCAAAGATATCCTGTTGATTTGCAGTAAATAAAATTTCAATTCCAACAGCTTTCTTACCAAGAATTTTCAACCTTACATCCTTATTACAGCCAAAGGCAATGGTTAGCTAATAGCCTGAGCATGTTAAGTGTTCAAGAGAGTTTCCTGGGTCTGCAGTTACGACAGTGACCTTGCATTCATCAGTTATTTGAACATTTATACATATTCCAGCCTCTGGTCTATTTTGCTGCATGTAACTAAATTCCTGACATTAACAGCCCACTTGAACACAATTTACAGCTATGTTTGCTTATGCACAAGTCCCATGTCAATTATGACCCAGATTAAGTAGGATAAAGTGCTTTAGGAATAAATGACTGGGAAAAAAAATCATCAACCTGAAAATTATGTAGATATTTGAAACTGCAAATTCCTAGAGACTACAAATTCATCCATAAAACCCTAGAGCATATGTCCCATGAAAAGAGCATAGAGAATGCACACACACACACACACACTGCCCTGTATTACAAACTGGCCATCTGCAACAGTCACCATTTCTCAGCATATATCCAGATCTCTCCTGATCTATGCTCACACTGTATCTCCAAATTTTGGTGCTGTAATCAGCACTGAACAACTTTCTAGCTGCCTGGAAAATTACCCTAAGACACACACTGCGATTACAGTTGATTTTATAGCACTCATGAGATGGGAGATTTATGCAGGGTGCCACTTCATCCTTACAAGGCAGATAGTCTCATAAACATCTCATCATTGAAACAAAAAAAGTTAGTGGCTTTTTTTCTTCTTTTTTAATGACAGTTCTTTCAAACAAGGTTTGAAACTGCATAAATAAGAGGTGCCTGAATGACGAGGCTGTAATTCTGAAGCTTCAGAGAAGGGTGAGAGGTAAACATCAAACCACTTAACCAAAGAGCTGTACCAGAAATTCGTCCAGGAAAGTGCTGCTTCTTGCTTTGCATGTAACACACAGAGTCAGTCTTTTCTTCTTTGCAGCTCCTGCCTCTGTCAGTGGAGACCTGCTGTCATGCTGGGCTCTCCAGCCACCCCCTGCCACTGCCCTTGCTCAGTCCTAGCCCATGGGAAAGAAGATTATCCTGGATGTGGGACTGCACTTACTGCTGCACTTCAGTTTTAGTTGAATAATAAGCAGCTGTATCTTGAGGCTTTCACTCTCAGCTTGCCTTCCTCAAACTACAGATAACATCTCAAAGGTTAGAACTAAGATTTCATGGAAAACTGAAGCTTGAGGTCTCCAAGCATTACTAGACCATAGTCTACAGCAAAATCAGAAGCACATATTTCATGACAACAACGCATTTCCTGAGCTCTCATTTTAGAATTTCTTGACTAGATAACACTACAGCTGCCAAAGCTACACTGGCTGAGCAGCTGATGCCCATCCTAGTGTCCACTGCACCCTGCCTAGGTAGGGATCTGCCTAGCATTCTTCTTCAGATGACCAGCACCACAACATCATTCTAAAATGATCATAAATTAATTTTTTGTATTAAAACCTTCAAAAGCAATGAGTTTGCTCTAAAATGCTTTCACAAACTGGTCTTCATAAGCAAAGAAATATTCCAAGCATGTGTTTTTGCAAATCAGCACAAAGCACTTTAAAATCCCAAATGGAACAAGATTATTAACAATGTCCCAAACTGAGGAAAAATGCAAAAGCTAAAACCTCACTAACAACAACATTACATAAAGCCAGTTTAGATAGGTGGTAACTTTTAATTAGAAAATGTGCCAAGAAATGTTTTGTTTGCAGCACATAGCTTTATAATCTTCAGAGTCCTTTAAAACGTAAATGTAAGAGAAATTATTTTATCTACCTCTATAGATGGCACCGTTCACCTTTAGGCCATCTGTGTTCCAGCTGGACCCACTGCTCCTGCAGGAGTAGGAAAACATGACCTTTGCTGCAAGTTGTGACATTGTACTTGGACCTCCACAGCTTTTTAAAGAGAGCAATAAATCCCCAGAGCTGTGTGATGCAATGTGCTTCTCAACTTGCATCTAAAGCAGAGAGAGCCTTATGGTCATGCTCAGCATTAAGGTACTTTATCCACCTCACTGAAGCTACTGTAGAAGTAATAATCAAGGCTTTTAAAGCAGTCAATAATTTTTATTCCAGGCAATATACCTTAATTCAACTAAGTTTCCCTTAAGCAAGCCAGAGACAGACAGGAACTCAAACCCCCAAGTACCTTCAATCCCAAGACATGACTGGCAAACAGTCCAAGAGGAACACAAGCTATTGTGGCAGATCCAGGTCAGAGTAACCCCTGTTGAACACTGGAGGTGAGTGCTCCTCAGGGCATATCCAGCAGCAGCAGTCACTGGAGCTGCTCAGGGAGCTGCTCCCAGGATGTTACCATCCCAGCAGCACTCCAACTGCCATTCAGCCCTGACATCAAGAGGGAGAGCTGTGTTTGCATTAGGTTATCTAGCTCCATGTAATGCTCTTAAATTTGCAGGCTGCGTCTCACTCAAGGTTTTCTTCCCAGGCACTGTGTATTCTGGTGAGGGTTTCAAGAAGACTTATCATTCCTCTTGGTTATAAGTCAAGAATTACACTTGATTTCAGCTCTGAGCCCAACAGAGCATCAAGCTAACATTGTATTAATATGCTAACATTTACAGCAAATGCTGTTCATTCTCCCAGGGGATCTGCAGCGAGTGTATTTCCCAAATCAAAGAAGAAAATAAACCAAAGCATCCCTGCAATCAGCACACTGTTGCTTTTTCTCTACGGCCTTATAACACAATCCACATTCTCTACAGCACCTGCTAATCTAAACCAATAGCCCTGGAAATAGCTATATCCTTTATTTAAATGTGTGAAGCCCTCAGAGCATTATCTGAATTTCTTGATTTTATGACTGTAAAATACATAATGATATTATCACCAAAGTCAATAACATGCTCCTGGCAATCAATTCACTGAAGAATGACACATCACTGTCTTTTCCCCCCCTCCCTCTTTTCTGACTAATAAACTGTTGTATCCACCACACATACAAATTATAAACCTGAACTAACACCTCCTTATATCTTAGAGGGCTGAAAAACAATCACATACACACTTATAAACAGCCTACATCTTCATGGGGACAATTAGCATTTTTATAGCACCAGCACAGAGGAAAATACAAAACCACTGTGGCACAGAACGACCTCCAAGATGCTGCACACACTGAAGAATACTAAATTAATTGCTAAGTGAAAGATATTTCCCATCAGCTGTGCACACAGACACCTCTATGTCCACATATATATGCCTCCATCATTTGCTGTATTTGCACATATGCATACACACATGGTGCACAGCTTCATTTGCTATCAATTATCTGAAGAAAATTCACAGTAATTTTAATCAACTACAGATTACCCTAGGAAGGAAAAAAAAAGTATATAAGCAGGTGTAAAAGAAAAACTACTCAAGACATAATTACAACTACCTTTCAGTGCAGCAGCAACTAAACTGCAACTCATGAAGGAATGATGAAAAGCTCAAACAGTTCTCATTTTTCTCCATGGTTTCACAGAACCACAAGTCCAGTAAACAGGGCTCAAAACTATCTTGGAACTAAGACCACAGCACCTTGGGAATGCAATTCTTTCTTCATAGGCATACAGAAGTTCAGTGTAGCATACTTTTATCTGGGATTTCAAAACTAAAAAAAACCTACAATAATTACTCAAATCCTTTGTCTTTTCCTTTTTTAACATAACGTTTTAGAAAAGAAACCACATCATATCTACCAGTATAAGTGCACACAATTTAACTTGTGGCATTACCACTAACATTCTCCTCCACTAATAATATTTCTCAAATGAGCTTTTTGCAAGTAGTGGGTTTTATTTTTGTTTTAAATGAGAGAGTTACTTAAGGGTTTCATTTCAAAATCTATAATTCATCTCAAATGACCAGAATACATTCATAGCAAGATCTGCTCACAGCATCAATCACTGCTGTCTTTGAAAAGAAGAGGTATTTCAGATTTCACACTATTTCATTCAAAAAGGCTGGTTCCTAGTAACTAGAAAAAAACCTCCCAATATGTAGTGAAATGCAACCTTTTTTTAGGGGTGGATTACAACCTCAAAAAGCATGTTAGAATTTTATAGAGAGTAAGTACCTCTATTCTATAACCAAACCTTGGTTACAGTATATGAATGCAAACTTGTGCTTTCATCAGCTCCTAGGAAACTCCTACAAAGTCTGCAAGGCATGTTCTGGAGAATTTTAGCTTATCCAGCTACAGAGAGCTTGCTATAAGGATGACAACAAGGGAATGCTGATGGGGTCTCTACTTTCTCAGTGGTGCTAAGCAATAGGATGTAAGGTAAGGTGCACAAACTGGAACACAGAAGTTCCACCTCAACACGAGGAAGAACTTCTTTACTGTGACTGAGCACTACAACAGGCTTGTCAGAGAGGTTGTGGAGTCTCTTTCCCTGGGGATATTCAAACAACATTTGGATACAACCCTGATTAATGTTCTGTAGGGGCTCCTGATAGAGCAGAGAGGTTGGACTAGCTGACCTCTGGCAGTCCCTTCCAACCTTAACCATTCTGTGATTCTGTATTGACAAAGTGATACTGCTAAGGCACAAGGTACATAAAACCTCAGCAAACTACTTTTTAATCCTCCTCCTGCCATGAAACACACCTCTTCCCATGAGCTGCCCTTGCCCAGAGTGCCATCACACATGAGCCTCCGAGCATGAGGAACCAAAAGGAGAACCCCCCACCCATCCCACTGGTACTTCATTCCTCTTTGTCCTGCTCAGAAATGGGGGAAAGTCCCATTTTGACATCAACAGAAACATTTGTCATGAATGGAAAGCCCAAGCATATTTCTAGGGAAACTGATAAACCATTTAAGGAGGGGACACAGAAAGCACTCTGAAGGCTCAATGAACTGCTATTATGGTGAAATTTAAAGACATTACCTACAATTTTAAACACAGATAAGGGCTCTCCAGGAAAACTCAATCATCATTCAGACTATCATCTCAGCAGTACTTCCCAATTGCTCAGTGCTGCTATTCACAGTCACCTCCAACTGAGAGTTTTTATGGCTTCTGGCATTATTAACCTGTGAATTACTGTACTCCAAGACACCTATACATCCCCACTCTTAGAACCAAGTTTCCTGGATAAGTAAATAAGATGTTGCCATATTATTTGCTGCCTTTGATCAGAGCTTTATCAGAGCAGAGATGTCATTCACAAAGTGATAGCAATTGCACATGTCAAGGTTTTATCTTAACGCTCTGAGCTGCACAGAAGCTAACGCAAAACAAGATGTACATTTTACTATCACCAAAGCAAAAGGGTTGTGTGGACTAGGTGAAATTATTTCTTTAGAGCACAAAGAAGCATGTGTGAGTATGTCAAGAGAAGAAGTCAATTATTTACAGAGAAGGCCTCAGTCTAAAATAATGTTTGATTAAAATTGTGGACAACTCTCAGTGATGGAGAGTCTAGGGCAAGCACACAGGAGATGGCAGTGATGGAGCACATCTGCTCCACGACCAGATGACAAAGCACTCATTTTAGTTTTAGCCAGAAGGCTCGCTGATCAATTTTATTCTCTTAGATGGTCATTGAGATGACAGTATATGTGCACATCCTCAGACACAGAAATGACCAAAAGCTGAATGTAATTAAACTTCCTTTCAGCCTCTGCACCACACAAGTCTTCATAAATCTTTGAAAGCCATAGTTGTAAGGTGCCTTTTAGAGGCTGGATGCAGAAGCAGCTAAAAACCCAAATACTACACTGATTTCAATTGAAATAAGACAGTGCAATAAGGCTTTGTTTTGGGGTACTAGCGTTGTTCAGCAAGCCCTCGGGAGAGACCAAAAGTGAAACAAGGAAAACTTGGTGGTTCATTTTCTGTTTGTAGAAATTAAGAATAAAAATGATGTTTCCTGTACAACTAGAGGGGAAGGGAGAGGATAGGTATCTGTGGATTCTTTTTAAAAAACAGAAGAGTTCAGCAAGCTTTGTTCACCTAATGTTTCAAAGCTGCAGCAAGTGTTTAAATCAAGCAGACATCAAAATGTCAAGTAAATAAAGCCCTTGGGAAAACAGGGTCAACATTCAGTTCATTCCCTACTCGCTTGCCTGGATGTCAGTATGAAATTGGTTGCTTCTGAGACAAAATCAACTAAGAAAAGGTAATTGATTTTACAGTGATCCTTAATTGGCATTAACATGTGCACTGCATGTGGATGGGGCATAGTAAAAGCCAAGTCACTTTGAAAACCAAGGGACCTTACTGCTGTGCTACTATGCCCAAGCAAATCAGCCCTAATGGGGCAGCCAGCAGATACCATCTACTGCCAAAAATCCCTAGAAAGTACTTCCAAAGCAGAAAGAAAAGTCCAGTCCAAATGGCACTGCTAAATTACCTAAGAATGTGTCATTTCCCAATCAAATCTGAACTCACTGGGGAAGAAGAAAGTATATCAGAATTGCCTTTCCTTCCAAGCTCCATTATATCACTGAGAAGCACCTTAAAGAAGCTGAAAAATTAGCCACTAGGAACAACAAACAACACTAGGAAACTCAACACTAGGAACAAACAACACTAGGAAACTCCATCATTGAAAGATGAGCACCTAAAGATTTATCATGATACATGAACATGCAACATGATTTGCAGAGTTGCTGAATTCCCCTAACTCTCTTTAATCCTACAAGAATTAAAAGTGCTCAGAACTTTGGGGGGGGGAATCAAGCTGCTTTTATGTGTCTACCTGTAAGTATGTAGTTTTTGGGAACAATTTTAATTAGCCTTTAACTAATCCAGGACACAGCCATGCATGAGCTTACACGTGGCACCCCATAGTCATGCTGAGACACATAAATTCACAATTTACACTTCAAAGCCTACAAATGTATTCTGTTGATGAGTCTATCAGAGTTTAGTTTTTGTTATGTCTAAAGAAAAAGAAAGGGTGGAGAATCAGTTCACTTCATACAAATGCCAAATTCTGGTGCTGTCCTAAGATAAATGTTAATTTTCCAGGACTATAAAAAGAGCAAGCTGAGATAAAGGTTATGCTCTGCTGATTAACATACCCAAATTTCTCACATGTTCAATAAGAGAAAAATCTTTCCATTCAAGGCAACTAATTACAGACACTAAAGTCCCCAAAGAAAAGAGCAATAGCCTGGAACGGTTCAAGCAGGAGCACAAAGCCATTCATTGATTTACACTTCACCCTCTCTTGTCAACACTGTAGTCTCCTACTGGATCAGTGCTGCATGCAGGCACAGAAATGGGACTGTGCATCACACTGGATGAAACCATGGCCATGTGCCAGGGCAACCTTTCTCCTTAAGCCATCCTCTTTCACAATATCACAGTATGTCAGGGGTTGGAAGTGACCTAGAAAGATCATCTAGTGCAACCCCCCTGCCAGAGCAGGAGCACCTAGACCAGCTCACACAGCAATGTGTCCAGGCAGCTCTGCAATGTCTCCAGACAAGGAGACTCCACAGCCTCCTGGGCAGCCTGGGCCAGTGCTCTGGCACTCGAACTGCAAACAAGTTCCTCCTCATGTTAATACTAAACCTCCTGTGGTCCAACTTGCTCCCATTCCCTCTTGTCCTACCATTGGATGCCATTGAGCAGAGCCTGGCTCTCTCCTCCTGACACTCACCCTTCACAGATTTCTAAGCATTGCTGAGGTCTCCTCTCAGTCTCCTCTTGTCCAGGCTGAAGAGACCCAGCTCTCTCAGCCTGTCCTCCTAGGGCACATGCTCCACTCCTTTCAGGATCTTGCTGGCCCTGTGCTGGACTCTCTCCAGCAGCTCCCTAGCCTTCTGGAGCTGAGGGGCCCACAACTGGACACAGCATTCCAGGTGAGGCCTAACCAGGGCAGAGGAGAGGGGAGAAGAACCTCTCTGGCTCTGCTGGCCACGCTCCTCTTAATGCATCCTAGGATGCCATTGGCCTCTTGGCCACAAGGGCACATTGCTGCCTCATGGGCATCCTCCTAGCCACCAGCACTCCTAGAGCTTTTTCCCCAGGGCTGTTCTCCAACAGATCAGTTCCCAGTCTTTGTCAATGGAGAACTTCATTCTGTTGAAGATTCACGCCAGTACTCATTAAAACAGTTACAAAATGATGCAGTAGGTCACGACAGGCTGTAAAGATTTGCAGCCTGTAGGGTTTGGTGTTTGTGCTTCTGTTCCTTTACTGGCCTGGTTCATCATCACCTAAATCACAGGACTTAAGTCTTTTGAGGAAGAGAAGGTGAACATCAGTCATGAAGCATAAAAGCTCTCCCACTTGGCCTCCTCTAAAGCTCTCTCCAGCCCACCTCTCACTTCACTTTAATCTCAACAACACTTAAGGCCCAATACCACTGAGCAAACACTCCAGCAGAGAAGCTCCATCAGACACTGTGCTGTGACAGCAGCTCTCACGGATGTGACAGTGCAGATGCAGAACCACCCTGCACCTTTCTTCTCGTGGAATTAGTGGCACTGAAAATTATATCTGGATTTATTAGTCATTCTGAGGACATTGGTATAAAATGCAGTTCTGGAACGTGCAGACCTGTGAGAGTCTGGCTTCAAATACTGGCTCCAAGGCCATGGCATTAGAGGTGGCATATGGTCTCAGAAGAGAAATACATACCCACCTCACAAAGCCTATTCTCACACAGAAAAAGAGAAAGAATGCACAAGTGCACAATAAATAGATTTCCAGAAATTATCCTAGGATCACATTAATTCAATAAGAAAAGCAGCTGCTATTCATTTTCCATAGGCAAATTGAAACACCAGTATTCGCCACATGGCACTCAACAAAAAAACCAAACCACTATTTCCCCTGCTGAAATTGTTCACATTTTGCTATCCAATGTTTCAGGAAGAAAATTATTTTCATTTTGGCCTCCCACTGCCTCTTGCAACATCCGAGAATGTCTCTCCCTGTTGGAAAAACAATAGGAGGCAAAGAGGAAAGCAGCTTTTTTTCCTGAGACTTTGGGCTAAAAAATGCCATCAATTTCCAAATTATAACAGTGGCAAAGTGCTTCTTTCAATCTGGTCCTTTCATTGTTGCCTCCTGCTGCCATTCCTATTGTCAAAGCAGCAGCAGGAGGCAGAAATGAAAAGTCTACTGCTGGCAATCACCCTTGGGCAACATGTTAATAAGAAGTGAACCACCCTTGTGCCATAATGAATTCCAGAGGTAAGAAATTGGGGCTTCTTCTGCACATTCCTTACGTGTGCAGTGCCACAGAGGATCAGAACATCAGGATAACTCTCCTCTTTCTGGAAGTACACTGATCAGGCATCAAAGAGCCAAAATGTTGTGGCTGGTGCACAGGAAACTAAGCATGAAATCGAATAGTGAGAGAAAAGTAACAAAATACAACAAAAACAAACCCACAAAACTCACCAGATAACTCTACTTCAACTAAGAGGAAAGGAAATTACTCAGCTGGGAAAAGTTGGGGCACTTTTTCCAAGATGTTGTACCCAACAGGCTGAGTTTTAAGGGCACAAGGACCCAACTTCCCACCAAGTTAACCTAGGATGTTTGAATCCCAAGAGCCTGTTGGTATGTGAGGGAAATCAGGCCAAAATACCAAAGCTGAGTGCTTAATGCCACCAAAACTTTTACAAATTTTAACTTTTATTCAAAGGTCAGTGCTCTCTATTAACTTAACCTGTACAAAATCCTTGCTGTATTAACTTTAAGGACATGCAGATAAAGTCATCTGCTGAAATCAACACAAGCATGAAGAAGAGCCTCAAGGGGAAAAGAAAATAAATTCTATTTATATCATGATAAGATTACCAGACTCTTAAAACATTATTACTCCTCTTGGAGTTGTGCTTATCTTCTGAAGTGTGTCTGACCTGCCTACATGGTGTAATATTTCAGTTATTTGGCTGCTGGTGCCATCAAGCTTTTCTGGACATTTCTACCTCTAAAAGTATTTTGCAAGAGCACACTGAAAACACTGATCAAATGATGCACAAGTCCTTCTTTGAACTGCACCCCAATGCCTTCTCAATAACTTGCCTATAACTTATTCATTTACAAATAAAATTGACTGTGTCTAATCTCCGTGAACAAAACTCAACAATCTAATAATTTAATGTCTGTATGCAGCTTAGTGCATTATAAGCTAGGGCATTGCTATGCCAGGTTAGTATGCTATTAGCTGGGGGATTCTCAAGCATCTGTCATGCAAAGTAGGTCAATTTCTAGCCATATAATTCTGATTATGTCAAAATATTTATTCATGAGTTTCCTAATTCAACACACTTCAAATAAGTCATATTTATGTAAAAAATAAATAAATAAAATCTAAATTATGGTTGCTAACAACTGGGTTATCACAGCTTCAAACACTCTGGCAATCCACAGACGTGGATAATGTTTTCCCTTTACAACAGAATTGTTTTTATTTCCTATTTGCCACTATTTTTAGTCTGGTTTCCCAAGGAAACAAGCAACACAGCCACACAATTCATGGGTGTATGTGGGAATGTCCAAAGCAGCTGAACTCTCCATCCTCCCTCCTCACATCTGTTCCTCTCTGTATTAATACTTGAAACTTTGGGCCAAATTTAGTCAAGTCTCATCCATGTTATGAATTGTTCACTTTACTAGTAAGGGGAAAATTTGGCAGCCAAATAGAGGAGAAAGACCTTATTAATGGGCCTTCTGAGGAAAGGTCATGCTGGGAGCTTGTCTTTCCTTAAGAGCTCAGATCAACATCAAGTCCCAGGAAACTAGGCTTCTCCTGTTCTTCAACTCAAAGAAGTGTTTCCATCAGAATTAACAAATTGCCAGGAGGAAAGAGGGAAAATACAATGGCTTACATCGTTCAACAAGATCTAGCCCCTTGCAGTGAGAGATTAGGAATGATTCTGAGCTGCAGGTAACACTCACACAAAAACAGGGAGGTGGAAATGTTCATCATCCAACCAAGCTGATCATGTAAAGACAAGAACAAAGAGCAGCTCTGAGGTTTCCAGTGCTACTGCAGACAAAAAAAAACCTCTACAAGATGACCATTTGCTTCATCCCACTGCAGCATTCAAATTACCTATGGATTTTTCCTTGCTTTTCCCAGTACTTGCTTTTAGCAGCACCTACGTGATGAATTCCACTTTACACCTAGCATATCCCTAGTACGAGTCCTAAAAACCTCAAGCTTGTCAGAATTAAAACCTTTTCACTTTCCTCGCCAAGTAAGTGCTGCCTCAGCCTGTATTTCATCTTCTAATATCCTGCCAGCAGGTGCAACTGAAAAGTGTACAGCACTTATCATTCCTAAGGCAAAAAAATGATGAGCCTAATTCTTGGCTTTATCATGTCTTCTTTTATGCTACTCTAGCACCACACTGGTAAGTCAAAATAAAAAGACAGAACAGAGCCCACAGCAAGATGCAAAAGGCACCAAGGTCATGTGCAGGTTCTCCTAGATCCCACAGAATAGCTTCTACATGTTTAGAACCTAGAGGATTCTTTACCTCCAGGACAGAGGGGAAGGAATGGTTTTACCTACCCTTTTGTCAGTTAAGTTGTCCATGAACAATAGAGAAAAGACACACAAGACTTAAAACCTTTTGATTGTCTTTCACCTTTGTATATTAAAAGATCTCCATATTGCCTTAATACAACCAAGATGAAAAAAAAAATCATCAGAGGATGGAAACTCTAAGGCATCAACCATGCAGCTACTTTTACAAGCTGTTCAATCCACGTGCATGTTTTGGGGCACCATTGTAAGATGCTGTGTGCCACCCTTTGAGAGCTCAGCCCTCTGACACCTACAGGAGCTGCACAAAGACCTGAGGACATTAGAGCCACTACTCCCACATTTGCTCAACATCCCACATAGCTGGATTCTTTCACCAAGGCTTTTAATCAAAGGAGGGCATGAACACTTCCAAATGCTTTCAATTACCAATGTCCTAATATTCATTTTCTAAATGTTCTACTACAGAGGTAATCAAACCAGGATCTGTGTTCCCTTTGTCTGGCTGCTTCTCATGCTAGGATTTAAATGCTATGTTTTGCTCCAGCTGTAATGGTTTTTCCCTTAGACTCTTCTGGTGGTGGCTGCAGGCATTCCACATAATCTGATTGTCGATTACATCCATGGCAGTTATTTAACAGCCTATTGGGCTGCTCTGAAAGAATCACAAGGGTGGCTAACAAGACTAATCTCACAACTACCATTTAAGAAAAAAATTCTTTGAAGATTTCAATGGCAATTCTTTCCTCAGCCACCCTCATATGTGATATTCTCAAATCTATTCAACATTAAAAATATCAACAGTGAGCCTGAAGCAATAGAACAAAATATAAATCAAGGTGATGTTGAAAAAAATATTTGTAGTGTATGTATTTTAGACTTAAAAGATTAATGTCATATAAAAAACACTTCATATTTTAGAAAATATAACAGTGTAGGACAAGGCAAGTTACTCCTGATGTAAGATGAGGAAGATTTGATAGGAGCAATTTAAACATTATGCAGGACTCATGATGCAAGCTCTGACAGTGTCTTTTGGCTGCTCTGCACTGCCTTTTTCAGCCCATCCTTCACTTAAACACATCTCAAGTTCTTTACCTAAAACTTCATTCCTTTCCTCAGAAAAATGCATCAGTTTGACTTTATTTCAAATGATTTGATTTGGTAAAGAAGAATGCAGAGACACTTGTGGACAGATGAAAGGGCCTTGGCCAGGACTGAGCTGACTAAGCATCCATCTGAATAATACCACTGGAAAGCTCAGCAAAGGAGTTAATATTAGGAGACAAAACAAGGTTCATCTAATCAGCTCTGTATTTCTCTGATTATAATAAACAAAGAAACAGGATTGTATGACAATTTTGAGAGCTCGGTAAACTCCAGCAGTTACTTGTAATGAAGCCTTGGCAAGAAATAAGTGAAACACAAAGAATTTTCATATTGAGGCTGTGTAAACAGTTTCCACTTTTAGAAATGTATCCTAGCAACTCACAGAAATGGATTTAAAAGACAGCTGGACAAAAGCATAATTGGGGAAAAAAAAACAGATGTAATTGCTAAGCCAGTGAGTCTGGTGGTCCTGAACTGGTCTTGCAGCCACATCTCAGCTATGATTCAAGATCCTGAGAAAAGAAACACCAGGACAAACAGATGTTTTAGAACTAACAGCTGCAGGAAAAGCTATAAAGAAGTGCATCAGAGACAGTGGAAATGATTCTACATTTTTTCTTCTTTTCTTACTGATGTAGAAAATCTCTTTGGCTTCCAGTAGAGAGCCCTGCTGAACCTACTCCTCATGTTTTACATTTGCATGTGGTTAGACAGAAGCAGGAGATGCCCAATTGAATTTTATTTATCAGGTGTTCACTCAATTCCATTGCCAATCCTATTTTTTTCTACATTTCATTTTTCAGGAGAGAACTGAAAGAAGTGACTCGTATAACAATGCAGAGAGCTTGATTAAATGTCTAATCCATAATTCAACAGAGAGATTCTGCTGACATCACCACCACAAAAAAGGTTCATAAAATCTATCATGAATACAAAAGGAGCCTAAACTGTATTTCAGGAAGAGTATTCAGACTACAATTGCCTAAGCATTATTGGTGATGGGGCTAAACCATGTTTATACATAAAAGGTCACCTTATCAAAAGCCCTCAGGAGATGAAACATGAGAGTAGAGTATATACTGAGATGCAGGGAATACTCCTCAGAACATACTACATTTTATTATGGAGGGACATTTTGCTTTCCAGTGACTGCTTCCATGTAAGCTACAGTACATGGCATACACAGAGTAAGTAACTGTGAGGCTGTGAAGTCAGGTACTATTAGCTCAGTCACAAATCTTCACAACTCCATTCAAAAGTGGTTGTAAATGGAAGCAGAGAGTGGGCCACAGGCTGGGTCCCACTTTGGTGTTCAAGGACTGAGCAAAGAATTCCTGGGGGAGAAGGAAGAGTCAGGGCTCTTTTAGGGGATGAGGTTGTTTTTTTGAGCCATCACTATAAATTCCCCTGGGTAGCTTAGCTATCAGGAGGAAAGTTCATTGTACTGAACATCTAATGAGTAAGATGATTCTTTTTCTTAAATTAGCATAGATACAACTTCCTCAAAATTTACATTTTACAGTTTGCCAGAGGATATTTTTCCACAAGAAACACCAGTTAAGTCTCAGACTCACATTGCATCCTAAATATTCAGAGAGACTCAACTAATTTTTTGATTATTCATTCCTCTGAAGGTCAAGTTTTAATAATTCTATTATGAAGTTTGTGAACAGATACATTACCAAATCAGTAGTACAGAAGTATATTGCACATTTAATTAGGTTTGATTTGATAAAATTCCTGTCCTTTTTGATCTATTCCCCAGGTGGCATACAAGAGGGTTTGAGTCATAGAAAGGGAGTCATGATCTGACAGGCAGCAAGGTCTAGCTTCATAAAATCCACCTTTCAAGTGATATAAATTATTTCTTTGAGAAGACATTTCACACCACTCTATTAATAATCACAGTTCATTAAAGGACTCCATATCCTGGACGTGGCATCTCAAGTAGAACCTCCATACCACAGCACCCATGACCAAGTACCAACCAAAATACAAATCCTAGAATCACAGAATGGTTTGGGTTGGAAGTGACCTCTGGAGCTCATCTAGTCCAACCCCCCTGCACTGGGCAGGGACATCCCCAACTAGATCAGCTTGCTCAGAGCCCCGGCAAGCCTCACCATGGGGCCCCAACCACCTCCCTGGGCAACCTGTTCCAGTGTTCCACCACCCTCATGCTGAGGAACTTCTTTCTAATGTCCAGTTTAAATCTACCCTTCTCCAATTTAAAACCATTGCCCCTTGTCCTTTCACTCCAGGCCTTTGCAAACAGGCCCTCTGCAGCCTGCTTGCAAGTTCCCTTTAGGTACTGGAAAGTCACTAGTAGGTCCCCCCGAAGAATGGAAATCATTCTCTGGAGATGCAGATGGATGCTAAAGCCATCAGTAGCCTGTCTTGAAGGTGTCAATAAAGGTTCTAATGAAAGTACTGCATCTGGGAAAGAACAACCCCATGGATCAGTACAGCCTGGGAACTATCTGTTGGAAAAGAGCCCTGGGGAAAAAGCTCTAGCAGTGCTGGTGGCTAGGAGGATGCCCATGAG
>VWZO01000732.1:4595515-4623554 GCA_013396975.1 Bucco capensis
TAAAGCTCAATTTTGCTTTGCTTTGCTTCATGTGTGTGGCTTTGCCTTTCTTTATTGTGCTTATTAAACTGCCTTTACTAAAACCCACGGGCTGTTTCCATCCGTTCTCTCCCTCTTGTTGTGCTGTGGGAGGTGTGGGGCGAGAACGTGATAGAGAACCTTGGTGGGTACCTGGCACTCGGCCCAGGTCAACCCACCACATCTGTCTACAGGCTCTTCTGAATCTCCTCCTGAGAGATTTGGCTCTCCCTATGTGATAGAGATGGGCATGGGAGCTGGTGTAGGCTTGACTCCATCCATGGAGTGAGGAGATGGAGGACTATCCACTTGAAAGTTTGCACTGCAATGTTCAGCCCCTACGTAGATGATATGAGAAACACACATCTTGTGATATGCAGGTAGCCAAATGACTTCTGCAGACCATGCAACCATGCTCTGCACTTTCTTTCATGGCAAATGTCAACTCTTAGGAGAAGTCGTCTCCTCTCCCTTTTACCAGCCTGGTCAAAAAGTTCTTCCTCCTTTTCAAGCAGAATGCTTAAGTCCTGAAAATAAAATTTCAACTCCTTGACCCCAAGGAAGAGGCACCTGAGATAGCACCTGCCTAGCAGCGTGACCCAAGTGTGATTTAAGATCAAGGACAACCAGGGAAACTCGTGTCACAGAGCACCAGAGAATTTATTANCACCTCTCCTATGAGGACAGGCTGAGGGAGCTGGGATTGTTCAGCCCAGAGAAGAGAAGACTTTGGGGGGACCTACTAGTGACTTTCCAGTACCTAAAGGGAACTTCCAAGAAGGCTGCAGAGGGTCTGTTTGCAAAGGCCTGCAGTGAAAGGACAAGGGGCAATGGTTTTAAATTGGAGAAGAGTAGATTTAAAGTGGATATTAGGAAGAAGTTCCTCAGCACGAGGGTGGTGGAACACTGGCACAGGTTACCCAGGGAGGTGGTTGAGTTCCCATTCCTGGAGGCATTCCAGGTGAGGCTTGCCAGGGCTCTGGGCAAGCTGATCTAGTTGGGGATGTCCCTGCCCACTGCAGGGGGGTTGGACTAGATGACCTCCAGAGATCCCTTCCAACCCAAACCATTCTAGGATTCTATGATTCTTGGGAGACATAATCCTGATTTTCCCTTTTAATCTACTCCAAATCCATATATTAGTACTGAGACTGCTTCCTTAGGCCAGCAATATATAGCTAGCAGAGCACTACTGATACACTGCCACCACATTCAGCCCTTAGCATCACTGCAGTGGTGTAAAATTAGACTTGCAACTCAAAGGACTTCCCTTCTCTGAGGCTGCAGAGCTTCTGGCTTCCTGCTTACCCACAGGGTTTGGATAAAGCCTTCTGCAGCAGTGCAGACTACTCTTGATGAAGTGTTCCTGCAGTAATCATCTCTAACAGAAGAGTAATTTATATTAGCTACTTTTTCTTGATATGCTGCAGCTGAGGAGACAACAATAAATAGTAATTATCTGTACTCTTCCCAAAATATCAAGTCTCTGAAGTTCCAATTATTTGTTCCCATATATACCAGAGCTCACCATCACTGTAAGTATTTCTTCCCAACATTTCTTTCAGCCTTTGAAAGAAAAGCTTATGAAGTGAAAATCTGAGGATGTAAGGGGTTGAATATGAATAGCATATTATTTCCACAAAGTATCTTAATTATTGTAGGTCTATACTAATCCAGGCAATTAAGACTTGATTAGGCTGAAGTTATTTTTCCTGCTTTAGTCATGTAACTACTTTTATTTACATCACGAGCCCTAAGCTGCATATACTTAAAAAGAAACCAAAATAGTCAACGAAATACCTACCTTCCAAGTGAATGAGCAGAGAAATATATTAGTGTTGCTTAATCAGGATAAATCCTGGCATTTGACTCAATTTTCCATATTCTTCACACAAGCTAAAACAAGCCAGTCCCTGCAAGATTTTTAGACCCTGAGTTTAAATAGGCCAAAAAAAAAAATAAAAATAAGAGGACTGAAAATTAAATACGCTCTGTGCACAATACAAATTAACATATTGCAAAATCACCTTCCTTGAATGCAAAGGGAAGATGAGATTCTGATATGCTTGCTGCAGTATTAATTTGAGTGTGACTGCTGATGAACTGAGGTGCTAATTAACTTGTAAAGCTATCAGTATTTGGCTTTAACTGATTGGCTGCATTACAGAAATCCTAAGATGCTCAGAACATGTCAAAAAAAGAAGAAAGACAAAGCTAAAAATACTTAGGTTATCGCTGTTTAGAGACACTGGTGGTTTTAAAAGCAACAGAAGGGAAATCCAACAGATACAAACTGCTCTGCAAAATAATGAAGTGAGTTAAATTAAACTATAGCTTGATGAAAATCGGTGAGGAAAATGGCACTAATGATGCTAAGAATGGAATATAACATCTCTCTGACTACACCACACATTCAATAAGCACAGTGTGCACATAAAACAATGTAGTGAGTGCAATAAACATAAACCATGGTAAAAAGGAGAATGTGCACTTTATATTAGGCAGTATACAGAAACCTAGACCAATTATGTACATAAAATATTGGTATATGCTGCACACATACACAAGTGAGGGGAAAAAAAAAAAACAAACAAAGAGGGGAAAAAAGCAGGGCGGCAGGAGACATTTCCAAGATGAAAAAATCCCAACCCAGAGCAACAGGAGCTAATTACAGAGCACAAGACATAGCAAGCTCTTCCCTCTCCCTTACCTTGTTTCAACACCCCTTCAAAAATATATTGAGCAACATCAAATGAGGCAGGAGATCATATGCTCCCTGCTCTCTTCCTTGCTTATGAACACCAGCATAAACTGACTGCCCAGAAGCTTTTGTTTCAAACACTCTTCCCCTTTCTGCTTTTGACTCCACAGTGCCAGTTAGATACAGAAGACTCCCCACAAGAGGCACTTTCACATCTGGCACAAAATAAACTTTTAACATCTGAAACACAGAGAGGCATATTGTCACCTGCTGAAAACTGCAGGGTGACAGTACCGGGCAGGATTGGTGGCCCTGCAAGCTGAGATCTGTATTAGAGCTTCATTACTTCCCTGAAATACCAGCAATTGGCAATTACAGCATAGCTAAAGGAAGGAACCCACCTGTTACTACTTCATTTATGCACCATTTTGTGTTAATTAAGGATCATCCATACCAAATTTTAAGCCTAGATGTCACACAGTTAATACCAAGCAGATGACAGTCACTAGCACAGGAAAGAAATATATAGGGAAGGCAATTAGCAAGGGAAAAAACCCTCAAAAGTGTTAAATACAGATCCTTAAATGTCTTATTACATAAATAGTTAATTAAGAATAATTTACAGAAACGATTATCATTACCTTATTAACACTAATTGTTCTACACAGGAAGACAGCATTGTATAAAGCAAGATTGCCTGTCTGTTAACTTCACCACATAAAAATGTCAAGGGACTTTCTTTGGTCTCCTTAATTCCCTTCCAGTCTTTTACCATCTCAAGACATAAGGACTCCAAAACAAATTCAAATAATGGGGGTTAACATATTAAACACAGCACCTACCTACTTCTAATGAAATAAGTCAAGTCATTCTGCTCAAAATCATACAGAATCACAGAATGTTAGGGGTTGGAAGGGACCTCTGGAGATCATCTAGTCTGACCCCCCCCCCTGCCAGAGCATGTTCACCCAGAGAAGTGCAGGTTGTACAGGATCATGTCCAGGAATAATCATCCTTTTTTCCTTTCCTTCATGAAAAGACATCACTTAAAAACCCTGCCCAGGAAAATGTCTCATTGCTAATATTGTATGGATAACAAGTAGTAAGATTATGGCCCCCTAAGTAAACATGAAGAGATATAATTATGACTGCACACAGTTTTAAGTCTTGAGATTTTAAACTCAGTGAAAAACACTTCAAAGAGAAAATAAACTGGTGGTATCAAAAAAGAGAAAAAGACTGTCAAAAATTAAACACAGGAGGGATGAAGAGAAGGCTTTCTGCTCACATTTTTGATGCCAGCATTGTTTTCTCAAACCCCATAGATGGAAAGAGAAGTTAAGTGCATGTATCCAAGCTCAGGATCTGGCCCTTCAGCTCAGCGTTGCTGTGCCTGATTGAGTTTAATTTAAGCCTTCTACAAATTGCCTCCCCTGTTGCCTATGTGCCAGCAGCCAGCAGCTTTCTCTGCGCAGCAGGGCCTGCCTCCGGGGCAGGGAAGGAGGAGAGCCCCCGCTGCAGCTCACATTAGCACAACACTTCCAGCTACTCCAAATGGTTGCAGCTCTCCAGCTTCCCACTCCTAAGAACTAGTCACATTCTCACCCGTGAGAACCCAAAAGTTACCTGCTCTCCATTATGACTCTGCTCAAATAAAGCATCAGGAGAGGTGAACATCTCCTGTATCTCAGAATTATTTCACATCAAACTTCCAAACATTGAGATTAGAACATTTAAGCCATGTGTCCCATCAAATCACTACAAAATTCCTACTAACAAAAACTACAACAACACCTTCAATACAGTCACCTTCTATTTGCTCATTTAAAAGAAACCAGACCACTATCCTTGGAAATGTCAAACAACATGCTACAAAACCAGTTGGTTTTCCTCAATCAGTGTGTCAAAGATGCCTGTTATTTCCTGTCTGCCTGTTCCAGGAAGAAACAAAAATGATAAATGGACTATTTATTTTCATTTATAGACTACTTTTTCCTCTACTAGCATATAAATTACAGGGAGGTGCAGAAGGAAAACAGAGATCCTTTAAGTTCTTCTCACAGGCCAATTCCTTGACCTTCCACTGAAGTTACGGCACATGCAGCACTAAGAGCTCAGCATAACCTGGTCATGAGAGCTCTCACCTTCTCCAGCTTAAACAAAAGAAACATTTGCAGAGAACAGAGATGGAATCAATACCTAAAAAAAAAAAATCAAAGTTATTTGCTTCATGATGGCTAAATACTGAACATTAACTAACACAGGAAAGGTGACTAAGAGAACTAACTTTGATTTTTTTTCCCTTTTGTCAACACCAAGGTGGAAGAGGATAAAGCTGGTGTCTAAGTACACACATGAAGGAGACAAACACCAAGGAACAACCTTACATAAAGCCTATGTCAATAGACTTCTGATGTCTAACCTTTACGTTAGCAATTACAAGGGTGGTGGCAATAGTTGGAACAAGTTGCTTCTAAAGCTGTCTCTCCCAGGAGCAGTGGGCATGTGGAAACATGATAATATAAATTATTCACTCAGGTATCTTATATGGGGAAGAGAGTTCTGGAAGATGATTCTATGATACAAATCTGAGAAATCAGCCACAGATTTGAGCAGAACAACATCTACTGTAGTGACATACAGTGGGAATCAGGAGAGCAAAGAAACTCAAGAAAAAAAACCCTAGCAACTACATTGCAGCTGAAAAGTCATCTGTCTGACATTCAACCATGCTGGCTGCTCACAGCTAGGTCTAACACATGCAGAAGGTTAACTAGAAACACCACCATGACACTGAAGAAATGATAAACACATGTATTATGCATAATTATCTGTATAAGGGACTGGACTCAAAGTTCCTTCCAATCCTATCATCTCATGAAACAGGAAGTTTTAAGTTCTTGATGCAGGAAAACAAATGAGATTCATTTAGAAAGAGCAGTAGGTCCTGATGCTTCCATAAAGTCATGTGTCAATCACTAGAGCTTTTCAACCTTACAGATCTCTCAGTATCTACAACAGTCTCAAACTCAGCACTGCATATGTTGTTCTAGCTCAGGCTACAACACAGTACTAGCTATGTACTAACTACACTAACTGTGCAGTGTATAGTTAACTATACACTATAACTAACTATGGCCCAGAGATACATCAGGGTGGTGGCAACCTCTCCAGGCTGTCATGTGAGAATTACTCAATTCAGGGCTTTTGCTAAAATATCTTGCAGAGATTAAGCTCTTTTATCTTGAAGCCAAATCTGAAGCCTTATCCTAAACCTTTACATAATCTTTCCCTAATCACCACCTCCTCAGCTTACCTATAATTAAAAGGACGGACACTGGATCTTGAATAAATGCACCACCCCAGCAGAAGAACAAAGCAGACTTTAATACTGTTTGTGCTAGTGCTGTCATCTCCAAATTCTTTAGGCTTAAAGAAAAAGCAGTAGAAATGTGCACTCATTTATACAAGGGCACCTGCTCACAGCAAGGCTAGACATGCCATTATTATCCTCTACAAGCTCATCTTCTGAATAATATAGCACAACTAGAGAACAAAAGCTGAAGATAGACAACTGACTGACTATGGTGCACTATGAAAGAATATCCTTGTCCAGCAGCCACACAAACACACACCAGCAGGCACTTCCAAGTGCTAGCTTACCTGTTTGGCACATCTCTGTTTATCAACAGGACTTTCAGGCAGGCTTATGAATAATGATTCTGTGTGGAGCTACTGAATAATGAGAATAACTACTTTGAAAGCCATAACGTGCCTCTGGTCTTGGGGTTTGACTCCACCCTGTTTCTTAGGCTGCTTTCAACCCTCTCCTGTCATTAGGTGCAGCAGCTCAGTGTGCTGAAATCAGAGCTCAGCACTTGAGAGCTTCACTCCAACAATGCTGCCTAATGACAATGACTGTAGAGGACAAGAGCATGGTAATGAGACATTTCAAAAAAGTCACACGTGCTTGCTTTTTAAGGTGTGGAAGCACTGAGGTGCTCTACCCTGTTTCTTGAAATAGATGGAAGTCTAATAGCTTCTGTTAACAACTGCAGAAGCTCCTCTCCAGGTACTGGCACCTTCTGGTTTAAAACAACTTGTAACATGGATGTAGCACTCGGCAAAAACATGATGCCTGTGCTGCTGCTGCTGGTTCCCTCTTCTCCTTGCACAAAGGCTCAAGGGGAGGATGACACACAGAAGTGGACAGGATGAACACCTGATGAACATCAGCCCTGCAGAGCTCTAGGCTGAACTTCTCACCTATGGGCAAAGGATCCACTTAACCACAGGCTTCTGCTTCTCATGAACTTTCATCCTTAGACCACAATCTGCACTCTGTTCCCTCTCAGCCAGCCTACCCACACTGTGAAAAGGCAGAGCTGACCTTTTCCCACATGCCTACTGACTCAGAGAGTAATATTTAACATTTAAATGAGGTACAGTAGGTAAACATTTACAGCTGCCCTATCTCTGACTCTGTGCCTCACAGGATAACATGTAAGTCTTTTGTCTTTCAATTCAGTCAACAGATCTGCAAATCTCATTCTCAGAGAAGTTTTCTCTGAATGTGACTGGACAGGATTTTGTTCCCTAAAAAAAATAAAAATAGAAACAAAAATACATTAAGCTATACAGGTATTCAGAATGTGTCCATTATTTCAAAAGAAGTTTTGGAGCACTCATATCTTGCAGCAGGATGTTCCATGGGAAATCCTGCCAGGTATACCTTACCTCTGTGGTATCTCAAGGATTTTCAAGCCCCATAACTCCACAAAAATTATGCCAAATTCATTTTCTACTGTCATCCAGATTATTTTTTAAGCAAATTATTTCAAAGGACAAATGCTTCAAAGGAAGCATTTGTAATACAGGAAGTCTAAAGTATAAATAGTTACCAAAACCTATAAAGCCAAGATGTTTTATTTGAAGAATGCAAATTTAGTATCATCCACAGCTTTCATCCTCAGCCTTTCTCCTCCAATCATTCTTTAGAGTTATTAATTCTAGAGACATTCTTTCTATTCCTTAGCATCTGTTTGCTCTGTTTCTTTCAGGTAAAAACATATCCAAACTGAGTAATCTCACTAAACTGCATAGGATTCAGCTAAAAAAGAAGTACAATATTTTTTACTTTATTTTCTTAATAGCAGTTATTTACCATGATTTTCCCAGGCACAGTGCTGACTCAAATGTAAATATATGTAAAAGTAAATAGATAGTTATATATTTTGCCCTATGGATAGGAAAGTTCCCTAGAGTACCTTTAAGTAATGTCATTGTGGTTTGTCTTCTAACCTAAGACCTTCATTATGCTCCTGTGAAGGAGAAATGTAAGGCTATGGCTGTTCATCACTGAGCACCATCAATACCATATTGCCTCTATTAAGTTGGCAGTTTACAAGGCAAAGTATTTTACTGGTTTTTTTTTCCTGTCTTAGTCATCCCTTTTCCATTTGTGTGTTCTGTAAGCTTGTTTTCTAAAGAGACATGATGCCCAAACTTCTGTCTCTCTTGTCAAAACGAGTCAAACTACTAGTTAATTGCAATCAAATTCCACAGAGTATGCCAGATACCAAGTTCCCATTGATTCTATGAAGATCAGAAGGCAGAAAGAAGGGAAAGATTCAAAGGAAGGTCTCACCAAGAGAAAAGTTGCAACACCAGTTCAATATCATCATTAGATATTAAATAATCCATGTAAAACAAAGTAAGACTCAGTTGACTCTGAATTACTCATATTCTCTTTTGCCACCAATCCTGATCACTTCATAAACCGGACAAGAGGCAACCAAAACAATTGATTTTCCAGACCTGCTTTGGGAACAAATGTTTCAAGAGTGATTTTTACAGTACACTGGAAAGCAAAAGTAAAAACTGAAAATCCTCTACAGAATTATATCCTCATTCTCACAATGTAGACAGAAGCAAAAACTCTGGAAAATGAATGTAAAGTCAAAGTAAAGTTATAAATGATATTTGATAATGACTTCATAGTCACCCTCTTTTCCAAGTATTTCACACATATATTTATTAATTGCAGTCACAAAGTTACAACCCAACTTCAGGGTTAGGGTGGCATTTTTTTGTTTGGTTGGTTTTTTCCTTGATTGGTTTTGGTGTTGTTTTGTTTGTTTGTTTGGGGTTTTTTTGGTGGGGTTTTGGTCTCTGTTGGATTTTGTTTTTTTAATCAAAGGTAGTTTTATTTTATTTGTCTTTCTATTATTTTTCTTTTCATTCTTTTTTAAACTTCCACCACTCCCCTGGCAGAGCAGCAAAGCGGAGTGCTGATGCTCTCCATCTCCCAAATGCTGTTGATCTCCCCCAGTCTGAAGCCTTTTCCCTCTACATTGATACTTGATGTTTGCTGCCACAAACACCTTTTTCTCAATTAAGAAGAAAGATGAAGAGCCACTCGGGTAGTCAGGTTCAATTTTACTCCATAGATCAACTAACTAAGAGAGCCAGAGTGGAGTATAATTTACATCCCCCGTCAAAAGTCTGAGTGTAGCTGACGGCCAACTTCACACAGCTTTGGTTGATCTTAATCTATTCCTTGGAGTTTCAGCAGCTACCAGCTCAGCCCAACTGGAACATTTTAATGTCTAATCTACAGCACAAATTGCTCACTTGCTACAGAAAAGCCTATTCTTTATTAAAAAAAAAAAACAACAAAAACAAAAAACAAAACCCAACAGACAAAGCAAAATGTAGCACGGAGAAATAATTTGAAAATATAGATTAAGCATTCAGATCTTGTCAACAAAGGCATAGTGACATCCAGGTGAATGTCCCCCAGTAAACAAAAGGGCACATTGTTCTTCATTTGGATTGGTTTCATATCATTTTTAAGAAGTAGATGTTTGTCTTTTCTCATCACCTACAAGTCATTTCAGCCCCATTACAGCATTCACACCTTTGCAGGTAGCACTGCTAACACATCACTTAACCAGGCTGAGAATTTCCATCATCACTCTCTGATGGCTCACCTAAAAATGGTTTTGCAGTAAAATGGTATCATTTACAATCATAGAATCCTAGAATGGCCAGGTTGGAAGGGACCCTAAAGATCATCCCCACACTGAGCAGGGATGCCAATCACTAGCCCAGGTCACCCAGGACCGCATCCAGCCTGGCCTTGAACACTGCCAGGGATGGAGCATCCACAACCTCTCTGGGCANTACTCTGATGCAGTGTTGATAAAGAAGAAGTACTAACGGGATGTGGAACTCAACATCTCGACAGCTTTCGCTCTTGTGCCTGGTTCAGTGACAGCCCCTGACACAGCGCTGCTCGGAGCAGCAGCATCCTGCAGAAGCTGTCACCTACAGGGCTCACATCCAGCTCTGCACTTTTCACTGAAGTGAAGCTGAGTGACAGTGAGGTAAAAATGCAGCTTCTAACTCACACTGGAGATTGCAAATGAAAACCTTATTTCTTTCAGACCCATTGGCAGCAAGTCCTTCCACAGATACTTCTCTAGTCCTGAAACACTTCGAGTCAGCAACACACAAAAGCCTGAGAGTGATGCCTCCACAGAGGATAAAATGCTTTACAAGCAGGTAGTTTTGTTGGTATCATTTAATAGAGAAAAACAGCATTTTCTTTTGTAAAATCAATGTAGTGTATCTACCTTCCACTGATATATAGGATAAACTGCAGAACTTAGTAACACATCACCAAAGAAACCACCTAAAGACATTCACGTCAAGGAGGACTCATGTTCAGACAGAAGACCCTTTTCTCCTTTAACTCTTGTGTTATTTAGTAGCAAAGAAGCACAAAAGCCTAACTCTGAGACCATCATTTTACAACTCTGGATGTCTAAGATTTACATCTGTCATAAATATGAGAAACATGAATCTTGGAAATCAAATATTAAAATGAGGGATGATACCGTAACGCGCTGCAGCATACGGTAAATTGCTGTCATTTCTGGAGAGGTGGCAGCATTTCAGTGGTGGCTGATTGCTTTATTATTTTTTGCATTCATTGCCTGTCACTGATGTATGCAGGTTCATTTTCCTGTTTAAAAAGTAGCTCTAAAATAAAACTTTGAAAAGCACTATTCACAATGGGCAGAGTGCACCCATGCTTTCTAAGCAGCATTCTGTGAATCTCATCTTCATTTAAAGTTTGAACAACACTGAGGATACAGGATACAAATAATACAACTTCATCTCCACAGACAGTATTTATAGATTTGTACAACATTTCTACTAATTCTATGTTCAAACATGCCCTAAATATCTCCAGCAATGGAAGCTCAAAAAGTACATTAATGTACATAAAAATTACTAGTGTGTTCTCAACAATCATGGCTAGGCTTTGCAAATGAAGATCCGGGGAGAGCTCTACCCACGCTTTTTCCAAGCGCTGCTGGCTGCAAAGGCCAATATGAGATAGACAAGAGCAGTTGCAAAAGGCACAGCACAAGGACTCCTTAGGAGGTAGAACCTGCAAGACACGATTCTTTCTACGCTATCTTTTCTCCTCCAGAGTGATCCTGCGTGCCTGCTCCAAACCATNTGATTTAAGCTCTGAATCACCAATGATGATATGAGGATGATGAAAAACTTCCTGAGGTGCAGGTTGATATAAAACTTCTGTCTTTTTTAAGCTAACTTCCAGCCCAAAAAGCTCAGCAGTGGCTGCAAAGCAGGACGTGAAACGCTGCAGAGCTACTTCTGTCTGGGCAACAAGGGCAGCATCAGCAGCATAAAGCAGCTCCTGGACAAGATGCTTTATGGTTCTCAGCAATACTCCTTAAATATATTAGGTTAGACTCAACATTTCCATTCCATTTCCACCCAAAAGAAAGTAAAGAAAAAAACCAGTATTTTAATTTTTCAGTAAAATAAATTAAAGGAAGGACTTGCCTATATCATGCAGCATGAAAGGGTAGAAAGCTGTTGAAGCACACTTTTACTGTCAACTGGAATGTTCTTGGCTTCCCAATGCATTATCACAGTGTGTTGCTTTTCACAGTGGCATTTGAATGCTAATCCCTCCTCTGTTTTCTTTATGGTCACTATGTTATACTCCTTGTACAGTAAAGGTCAGCTTGAAACTTCCTTAACCTCTTTGCTTAGATCAGGCCATTTTTGTGCTCCCTGCAACATTCCCCACTGGATCCTAATTTACTGCAAGAGTAAGAACTAAACCAGAAAACAATTCTGAAAATACAACCTCACCCACACCGAATGGAAAACCACCAACATCACCAGTCATAGATTTTAAATTGTGACTTTAAAAGCAATCAAACTCCTCTGAACTCATTTTAAAAGGGATGTGAGATTCCCCATATACACAATCACCAGGATTTGATATACTTGCTCTTTGCTCCAAATCTGCATTTTGCTGCAACTGTGATCTCATTCTCTATTATGTGTCTGTAACTACAAAGGGAAGCAAGTGATTTTCTAGTTTAGTGTCAGCACACATGATGGCATAAATAATAAAGGTTTGAGTAAGCAATATAGTCACTCAGTGCATACAGACCCCAATCCTAGAGCTTTTAAATTGTTAGTTCTCCTCCCTCTACTGAACCCTAATACTACAATCAAACACCATAACCACACAAATACATAACAACTGACAAAGTACAGCATAACTATCTGCCTCCAAACCTTCCTTTGGTTTTCTAGGCAATGTGCAAAGGCAAGAAAAGACTGTATAAAGCCACCCTTTAAGCTGCTATAAATCACATCTGTTGGCAAGCCATGCCCGAAAATTATCCTCAGTGAGAGTTCAATAAAGAGAACCCATTGTCAGGATCTTTTTATCACGTTATTTGCCATTCCACAGCAGAAAAAGGATGCTTATTTTAAATAATAGGTTAATTCTGGAAACCTTCATGGGGAAAAAAAAAATGTATTATGGAAGAAAATGCACAGAATAACTTTTTTCCAGCAAATCTCAGACTACTGTTAACAGGGATGAAAGCACAAGCAGGATTGTGAGAGAGCTCTCAGTCTCAGGATATATGGGTATAATAAGAGAAGAAATAACAGAAGAGACTGAGGGCAAGCCAGGTTTGCAGAAGGCCCCTAGGATGTAGTTAGAGAAACTATCCTTGCACTTGGCTAGGAACACTTCCCAGGACACTGCTGTAAACCAGTTTTAGTGGGAAAAGCCCAGCAACAGGAGGTCCAAAACAAATAGCAACGGGGCAAAACACAACAGATGTTGCAGTTCCCTGAAGCTCCTGATACTTCAGGAAAATCATCTATTTCCATACTTGAAGTAAACATACTGACATGACTGCTGACTGACCAGTGTTGAATTCAGTAACCATATGATGTTTTGTTGCATGATTACAAAATGCTTCTTATAGTCTTTTGTGAAAGTTCAGCTTTGGCTCTTCTCCATGAAGGATGCTAAGCATTTTCTCTCCTTCTTGGGAGACTGGATATGAATTATCATTTTCTATTCTGCATCACTGGTATTGCTCTTTACCTGCAGCCTCTGGAAAAAGCACTGCAGAGACATTCTATTCAGACAGAAATGGAAACAAGACTGTAATGATGCCAAAGAGCAGTAATTAAAGTGAAACACAATAAATTGGGAAGACATTGAAAGACAATTTATTTGAAATACTGTACTTCAGGCCACCTATGTAAAAGGAGGGGAGGAAAAAAAAACCAAACCCTAAACAGTTTTTCATTTAGAGTTATGGTTCATTAATTATGAAGGTACACCTATAAAGACTAACAGCTGTACTAGAGAAATCTTCTGCACGTGTATTTGTAAATACAGCAATTCCCATACTCCCAAAGTCACTTCTGGGCTGCCAGTTTTGCTGGAGATGTGAGGAAGAACAGAACTTTCTCAGAAACATCCCACTAAATCCAATTTGAAATGAGATATTTTGATTGTACAAGATGTTCAGGAAAACCAAAGTATTACAAATCCTGAAGAGTCACATTATTCCCCAATACTGGAGAAAAAAAATTCCCATTTGGGGGGTATTTGGACTACAATGGTATCTTGGCATACAGGGGATGTTAAGAATAAAGTGACAAATTTAAGCAGGTGTTTTCAAAGCAATCACTCAGTTCAGGGGGAAAAAAAAAAGGCACCACTAAAAGTGCTTGATATGCTCCAATAACATTTGTAAATAGTTTAAGGAAATACCTGGAATTACAGCCCTGCTAGCATGTCTCATTTCAATTCAGTGTGACAGTTTTCCTCAAGGGAAGACAAGTCATAAATATGAAACTGTCAAAACTTCCTTAAAACTCAAGTGTGATATAGCCTAAATCTGCCACACAGCTGAATAAAAGGGGGAAGGAAAATATAAAAGAAACCTCAGAAAACAAGGCTGAAGGGATTTCTGTGTGCCTTTTGACAAAAAAAAAAATTAAAATTAAAAAAAAAGGAGGATTTTCTGCCAAAGTTATTTTTACAAAAGTTGTTCAATCCCAAATTTCCTTTGTATCTGCCTTGGGCAGAATTCTCAATTTCCAACAAGTAAGAGTCCAAAGCATGTTTTAAGGCACAATGACACCTTCAGAGCTGTGCAGATGCAACACCTGCCCCTGAAGCTGCCTGTTATTTTCTCCAATGCCATCAACATAATTTTCCTACTTTCTTTTCTCTTTGTTAACTCATAAAGGGAAACTGGAAGGAGATCAACTTCTGTTGCTGTGCTGCAGATTGGATTCATTAGGAATGTCCTGACAATGTGCTGCCAAATGAAGGCAGGGGGAAGGTTAAGAAACACAGTGAATATATTTTAATTATATCACACTGCATATTTTACCTGCAGGAGATGAAAATATTTTTAGCTTTTTTACACATTTACAAAAAGATGTATGTTTTTATCAGAGATTGAGGGGGGAAAAATGGGTCTCAAAAAGAGAAATCAAGATTTCTCTTGGTGATATGGTCCTGTTTAATGACAGCAATAAACTTGCACCAACACAGAGCAAGCACTATTGACAAAGCACTGACTCTACTAGCAGTTTGATTCCTGGAGCAGCTTTTCCATTCTTCTCTGTAGCAACACCCTTCTAGATGTTTGAAAATGGAAATTTTACAGAAATTCCAATTTAATTGCACTCCATAATCTCTCTGCCTTTTTCACTAAGAAAGAAAATACATAAAGCCTCTGCATGCTAGCAGCTCCTTGGTGTTAAATACTCACCTGCTCCTTTTCCACATCTTTCTCACTGCCATAAGATTTTTCACAGCATTAAATTGTCATCTATACAACACATATTATGTTGACCATTATGAAAATTAGGCAGACCTTGCATGGAAAAGTGTATTTATTCACATTGAACGGATAACTAGAAAAATCATGTGTATTTATTTCATTTTCCTCAAAGTAATTTGCACAATGCAGCAAGCAGCAAACCTGGAGTCCTATATGTTTATAGCTGGAGACTAAAAAAAAATCCTTTATAATGACAAGATATTTAAAACCTCTCCTTCTTACAGAACAAGCTTTATTTAGAGAGAAAAATCCCATTCCTTTACCAGAGAGCTCCATTAAGAGCCTGGAGGTGGCTGATACACTGCCCAGCAGACAGCAGTAAGTGGAATTTAAAGGCTTTTAGCCCATCTGAGGCTTTGTCTATGCTGCAACATGTTGTGGGTTTGCTGTCTAGAGGAGTGTGAGGGGGAAAAGCACCTTCATCTTGAGGACAGCAGTGTATTTTCAGATTTTCTTTTATCTAAATGTCATGCCATGGACAGACAGCTGAGCCATCAGCAGCAATTCCCTCAAATCAGTGCCATGAGTTGCCCTCAGCAACTCCACAGGACACACTGAGGGGCACAGGCTGCTCATAACTATTTTTAAGTTACTTCATTCCAGATTATCATGAAGATTGGTTGTCTCTGAATTTCCTTGTTATGTTTAAACACTTGTTTTGAAATTCTATCTACTGTTAGCTGAAACCAGACTTCTTCAGTAGGGAACACACATTTAGCAACAGACTGTTGTGTTTTTATACATATTTTTTAAGACTGGAAGATAAAAGTGTGTTTATTTCTCAAGGTTGGCCATTCCATCCTAATGAGGACTAGCTGAAATATGTGAGGGTTGTGAGCATCACTGAATACCAGAACTATTTTATGTTAGTGCTGATATGCAATAATGTTTGGTTTTTAACTCTTTTATTGAAATACAAACATCCTAGGAAACTAAGGTGTGCCCATAATAAAACAGACTGTGGCACAGCAAAAAATACTGGGATACTTACGGGTTTATTAGAATTATAGAAACTTTTAGGTTGGAAAAGACCCTTAAGGTCATTGAGTCTGTTAACTCAGCACTGCCAAATCCACCACTAAACCATGTTCCTGAGTGCCACAGCTCATGAAACTTTATTTTTTTGTGTTTTGGGAAGTAAAATGTGTTTCTTGACAAGTTCTTTAATTTCTTGTGTTGATTTTGGAAAGTTCCTATAGAAAGTAAAAAAAATGATGACTGTATTATTATTGTTGATGCAAGACAGTAATGCTTTGTTTAATTCAAGGTACATATACTTGCACTGAAGGTTCTGGAGGTGACCAGTTCCAGTGTGGGTGTTGGGCTGAGACTATTGCAGTGTCATAGAATCACAGAATGGTTTGAGTTGGAAGGGACCTTTAAAGCTTATCTAGTTCAACCCCTCTGCAGTGAGCAGGGACATCTGCAACTGGATGAGGTTACTCAGAGCACCCAGGAATTGGTCCAGGGATGGGGCTTCTACCACATCTCTGAGCAACCTGGACCACCCTCATCATAAAGAATTTTCTTCTTACATGTAGCCTGAATCTCCCTGTTTTAGCTCAAAACCATCAGCCCTTGTCCTGTCCCAACAGGCCCTACTGAAAAGCCTGTCCCCATCTTTTTTACAGGTGCCTTTAGGCAAGATGATGCCATGTACTTGTTGATGTTGCTGCCTAAGGAGCTGAAAGGGCTTTGTTTGTAAGAACTGTAAGCTGTTGTAAGCTGGAATCCAAAGTTGACTAGCAAATTACTTTGGGATATATCAAGTCACTCATTTCTTTAACTAAAAGAAAACCTCTGCATCTACACACAGCAGCAATAAATCCAAACCTCCTCGTGCAGGCACAGAGAATGTGTAAGAAATTCATATTCTTCTAAGTGGAATGTAAGATGAAACCATTATTTCCACTGTAGCCTTCCACTTCAAGACACAAATAAGAGAAACACGATTTGGTTTCCAAATCTGTGGGTGAACTCGGAGTAATGAAAACATTCTTCCTACCCTCACAAAGTAAGCATGCTCCTAAGGCTCTGAAGTAGGTTAATACCATGATTAGAGCATTTGCAGAATTTTGCAATGGCATGCTGCTCCAATCTCCTTTCATACTTAGCAACTACATGAATAAAAGTGGTTTTGGTACAAAGGTTAAGTATATTAAAGAAGAGTCACATGAAGCTTTAGCCACACCTCTATCTGACACATGAACTAAACATCTGCAGGATACAATGGCTCCATATATTCTGAGTTATTCAATGCTTCTGGCACAATCTTGCCATCTTTAATATTGCTTATGTGTTACAAGGTCTTTAAAAATGGGAACATAAAGAGCTAACTCCAATCACACAATGAAACTGGTGCTTCAGCTTAATATAGTAACTTCACATATCTAAGTAAATACATTCTGATGAGTAGAAATATGCTGACTGTGAAATCTCAGACCTCAAAGCTCATCATACACAACACATCCAACAAAAATTCTACTCTCAATGCTCTCAAAGGTGATGTACTCCAAATACTTTACACCTTGGTCACATCAGCATAAGCATGTTAATGTTTTCTAGACACCAAAGTCCAGCTGACTAAGTATCCATTTTCCAGGGATGCTTAGCTCACATAAGCAGCAGCACTAGCAACATGGAATTAGTTATGTTATACACCTACAGTTGACAAAAAAATTCACTTCTGTGTGTAAAACATTAAAATGATTTCTTAGGAAAAGATACCAGGTCCTTTTTTCAATTTTTGGTTGTTTTTTTCTGGTTTGTTTCCCCCCCTCCACATACAGATCCCTATTTCTACATCTTTCAGCTTGTCAGGTTTGAATAACTTGGTTAAAAAACATGGTATTTAAAGGGTTTGAGTTTAAGGCAGGCCAATAACCTTGAATATTTTAAGGCAACAAGAAAGAAGCTTAACCACACATTTCAGCAAATCTAAAGAGACCTAGTTTGAAAGGTACTTATAGCTAGTGCCTCTTTATTTTCACATCTCAGGCTTTTAGAACCTTTGGTCTAAACCTAAAGGGGAAATTTTTCCCTTTGAACTTCGTTACTTCAAATGGAAATTTCATTACTAACCTTAGAGAATTCAGTCTCCTCCAAACATCATCTGCTTGGAAAAAAAAAAAATCAACTTATCTTTGGATATAATTAGAGAAATGACAAAATCTGGCCTGCAGAGGTTATAGGGCATTAACAGAAGATGATGCTGTAATGGTTTAGCCTTAGATGCTAGAGACACATTGTGTAGAATGGAGCATGAAGAAAGGGCAAAACATGTAATACTGACCTCTGAGTTCATCTGTAAACTTATATGAGTTTCAAGTTACATTTCTGAAAGAAAACCACACTAAAAGATGTGCCTTTGGTATCTTTCCCCATCTCTACCTCTAACTAGATGATCTTTCTAGGTCCCTTCCAACCCCTGACATACTGTGATTCCCCTGCAATTCAGCAGTGGAAAATAATGTCTCATATGCAGCATACACATTTAATAATTAACCAAAAAGGCCTCTTTGATAATTCTGCAGACAGGTGTAGCTCTGACTTTCCTACCTTTTTGTGTTTGCCAACAACAGTAGAGTTTGTTGAGAAGGAGGAGAAACTCCACCACCTCCATCCACCTGCTCTTTGCCTTCTGAACTCCGGCCACACAAAAACTCATTCACAAGTTTATTCCACACTGTGTTAGACCTTAAATGGTTAAATTGCTTCAAGCCCTGTGGTTTCAAACCCCACAATCAGAAGGAGTTTGTGGGTGCCATCACAGAAGAAGACAAAGGCTGTGTCCATTGACTTCAAGCTAGTACAGAGAAAGTGTTACCAGGAGTCTGATATTTGACTACAAAAGATGAGTTGTGTTTGTTGTTATACAAATGATTTTTCTCATTAGGAAAAAGAAATGGATTAAAAAAATCAGTATGGCCTTCCTGGTGGCTGAACTTTGAGGAGAAAGTGAAAAACAACTCCTACAGTTGCTTTATAAAATTACAAGGCTTACAATTTCCTCCACTGCCTAGGTCTTACTATAAAATTGAACTTAACAAAAATCTCATGAAGTCAGGTTACTTGTTAACAGTGACATCTTTATATTTGTCTTAGATGACCATCAGGTGACAGGAAATATGTTTTCATATTAAATTTATAAAAGTTCTTACTGCATCTTCAAATTTGCATTGATTGCTTCATTATGGAAAGCATCCAAGTCTTCCTTCAAAATATCTTTTAATTACCTTTTCTTCTAAGGACTGAGGAGTTTAATACTAAGACATGATATTTTTTAATTACCTTTTCTTCTAAGGACTGAGGAGTTTAATACTAAGACACAATATATTTCATATAAATACACAATAATTTCACTTACTAAAATTCCTGTATTCAACTGCTCTATGGACACTTGGCCCCAAATAATTGGTTCCACCACAAGATTAAGAAAACCCCACCAAATCTCTTCTGTGATCTTCATAATCTTTTTGGTATATTGGCAGTTTATGCATTGAATAGAATATGAGGAATTACTGAATTGAGGAATTACTGAATTAAGAGTATATATGAGAGAGTTTACTAGGTTTTCAAATATATGGGATATATATTTACTTATCTTTGTTTGCTGAAATGGCCATGTCCCTGAAAATGGTTACGAGATAATTTAAAATGAATGAATAATGACATTAATAGAACATCATAAATGTTTTTAAACACAACGAAGGCTCACAGCTTTCCCAAGAGCCAGCCCCAGGATCCTTGTTACTCTCTTAAATATCTCTGTACTAAAAAAACAAAATAACAAAGCCCACAAACCTACAAATTAGCATTGAAGTGAGCTTTCAGGTTGTTAGAATTCCTTTCAAGCTGATTTTGAAGACCTAAATTGTGCTTTTGAAGAGAGTAGCCTAGCAGCTTATGGGACTGCCTACACTCACCTGGTAAGGAAGGACTTGGCCTGAAGAGAAAGAAGACAAACCTGCATTAATCCTGGACCTCATTAACCTATGCACACACAGATGAGCTGCAAAGCTTGGGCCTTTCCATCATTTTAAATAGAGATGGATAACATCTAATAAACTTCTTAATATCACTAAAGACTCTTCATCTCCCTCTGTTCTAACCCTCTGGCCACGTTAAACATCTGTTTCTTAACTGACTTCATCACAACTTCTGTGATCTCAGTCTCTTCTCACCACTTGTTCCTCTTACTAGTTCAGAAAGTGCTGCCAAAATAATGTCTCCAGAATACTGCTCTAACTGCACCCCTCTGAAGCCCTGCACTCATTTCCAGTCAGACTATTCATTTTAAATTTGGTGTTCCTGTCTTCCAGCTCCACAAAAATAGGCTTCACACTCAAAGATATTCAGATTTTTCCTGTTCTGATAAGTCTCCAAAAGGAAAAGGGAGTTGCAGAAGCAGATGAAGGAAAAAAGGATGAAGAAAGTAGTGAGATATATATATACAGATATAGATACATATATATAGATAGATAGATAGATAGATGGCAAAATGGCCCAGGGTAACCACCAGAGCTATAGGACTTTCCCCCCCAAATCATGCCCCACAATCAGCAAAAGGGTCAAGTTCTTCTCCCTTTGCTGTGAACAGGAGGGATCTCCAACTCCTCTCACACAAAGCTTCTCTTTCTGAAACATCATCTTGCATCTACACAAGTTTCCTTAATGAAGCCTTGGTGAAAACAGTGCTTCTCTACAAAAAATTCCTCTGTTAAAATACCTGCTCATTTTGTTGAAAAAATATCCAAGACTAACTCCTGAACACCTACAATTTCTATGGCCTTACTGAACCCTCACATGAGCCAATCTGTCTTCCTTTTTACATCCACCTGAGTGCTTTGCTGAAGATCCACTGCCAGCCTGGATATTGTAACTGTTTTCTTCTTCCAGTTCCTTTCATGTCTCTATCTATGATGTGACATTTTGCAAAAGCTATTTATCACATTGTCTTCTTTAAATCATTCAAATCCTTTGTAAAATCAACAAAAAACCCTACTTGTTGCTAAACCTTTTCAAAAAGTAGTTATGAAAAGAATTCATATATATGTATATACAAAAAGTATATATGAAAGCATAAAAAAAAAAGAGTATATATGAAGTTTATGTGCCAGATTAATTCTGGTTGGGGTATATCATTATTCAAACAAAGCAGGCAGCTCCATCTTGGCTGTCAAACACAGAAAGCAACACCAAATGGAGCACATTCCCTGGCCACTGTCCTTCTGCATTCACTGAACAGGGCAAAGGTCTCCAGGAAACAGCAATATGAGCTCAGCTCATTAAAAACTGTAGGAAAATGTATATCCTGAAGGAATGTTAAATTAGGCCTACATGGGTAACTTTGAGTCAGTGCTTCCTTAGAATTTTAGTGCTTAACCTTCTAGCCCCAGCATTTCTTTAATGCAATTAAATATAGAGGTACAGATAGAACAGATAGATCTTGCTTTAGTTACAGTCTAGCAATGCAAAAGAAAATAGGTGAGACAGATAAAGAACTCTGTAGGTAGCTCTCATTTTGATTGCCAGTGTCTCTCTAGCACTGCCATCTTTTTGACATGCTCACAACAGCAGAGGCTGTGTTCTCCCACAGCCAATTTTACTGAGAAGCACTGAGAACACATCAGTTTTAAAGAGATACTCCAGAGCCTGCAACCCATAAACACCCCTGCACTAGTAAATAAATGCTAAACACACACATAGGTAACCATATCAATGTTAAACTTAAGCCATGCCCAAGCACACTCAATTTCTCCAATGTATTTTAAATCACTTTATGTGACTTTGTACATTTCAGTTCAATGTATACCTCATACTGGCAACACAAGGAAAAGATTCATTCAGTCAACTACTACTGATTTTTTTTGCCTCCTACCTACTTGTCAGCATGCTAGCCCACACTATTGTGATGTGTGAATAGTATGCTTATTATTTGATTGCAATTTTAGACTTAATAATGAAATTAATAGCTGACTTCCAAAGCTTTACTATGCTTAATTTCATTCTCCTCCCCGAATCATCCTTTTCACTACACAATTCCTCCTCTAACTAAACTAAAAGAATTAGAGGTGTAATTACAGATCACAGATTAGCTGTTCAACATTTGCTAGTAGTTAAAATGGGGTAGATACGAAAAGGAAGTTGACTCCAGAGGAAGCTGCTCCTCTCATCATTTGTAGAAGAGACACCTCTGCTACAAACTTGATCTACCTGGAGCAAGGAAAGGTGATTTAACAACTCAGCAGCCAAATGATAATTTGCCCTGCTCCTCCTATTTTTAGTGCTGATTTACAGCAATGAGTAATGCTGTCTCCAGGAAATGCAAGTGAAAGCTATTCTATTCTTGTCAGAATAATAATGGATATTGTGCTGCACAACAGCATAAATAAAAGGAATTGGGAAAAGCCAACAGTACTACAGTAAATAAAGTGTGTAAACTCACCTACTTGCAAATAACTGATAACTTCTATTGTTTGGTGTTTCAGCCTGGGCAACAAGAACAGGATAAACACCATGTCTAAATCAGCAGTGAGTCAACTTCACTGATCTTCATCTATGGAGAGGAGTTGTGGAGGAGAGACACTGGCTGTGCAGCGAGGGTCAGAGGAGAGAAGTGTGGCTTGGAAAGTGCCACGAGTGCTTCTCCACATGGTTGTACAAACAGCAACAGAGTGAAAGAGAGCCTCCTCCATACCTCAGCTTAGTTCAATGCTTGGATATTGGTTAATCTTAGGTGACTTCAAATCTCAGGTTAATTCAACGCTGAGCTTTGGCCTCACTATTGTTACTAGCAGAAGGAAAAATGTCAATGAGCATTAAAGAATTTGCTTGAATTCCTGTGCAGTTTCTATTCACCGAGGCTGCACAAGTTCAAGCAGGGAAGACTTGCCTTCTTTCATGATTAGAAAATGGATCATCTATGGAAAATGCCTCACTACAGAGCATTAACTGAAACATGGGGCAGCTCGTATTCATAATGAGTATCCATGCAGCTAGACAGACAGTGGTCTCTGCAGACTGGGCTTTGGGCTACTGGGATGCAAAGCAGTTCTGTTAAGAATGATATCTGAAGGCAGAAGGAGAAGGTACCCATGTACACAAGCTGCTCTGTCTCTTAGCAATGTCTTCACATGCACTAGCCAGCTCTGGGGGGGCTTCCTCAGCTGTCATCCTCCAGAGATTCACATATTCTCCTTTCCCACAAAAAGGGAAAGTTTTTCTAGTTGCTAAAAACAAAACAACCACCCTTCTCTTTCTTGCTGCTCATACTGCAAGGGACCTTAATTCTTTTTCATACACACTCTGTCTGCCCAAAATCCGTAGATACACAATAAGATTACCTGGGCACTTGCATTAAAATACACATTGAAAGAATTGTTAACAAAAAAATAAAGGTAGGTGCATATAATACACCTTCAAATGATTTCAGTATAAATAGGCCTAGTTTAAACAACTGAAAAACCTACTTTGCTTTTTATTCAGCCCCTTTTTTCCTAGAAAAGGCCCACACAAACACATTATTTAGTTAAATTGAATATACTGACTAATCTGCAAAACCAAATAACGATTAAAAGCAGAGGAATGCACTTTTTCTTGTCTTTTTACTAGCTATTACATTTAAAATATAGCTATTATACTTAAAAATAATACAAATACTACTTATTTCTGAGGACATGTTTATCTTTAAGGGGAATTAATTTTCATTCCTTTCCAAAAGGGACATTATACTTAAGTATATTCAACTACTGTTCCACTGGACAACCCAAATATATTACATATAATATTGCCTCTATTCTAGATAGCCAATAATGTCACTATTGATTCTCTAGCTGGAGTACATCATCCACAAGGATCACAGCCACATCTTTTCTTTACTCTTGAGGAACACAGTGAATGTCTGGGCCTGACATATTTATCACAGGGAGTCTGAGCCTATTATTTGGCCAAATTCACTACATATTTCTTTGAGCTCTTAAAGAGGAATAGGCCATAATGCATGAACAAAGGGTTTACAAATTCAGCCACAGCATATTTCAAAAGGCTACTAATTCTGTGGGCAAGTTTTTCTTAAGAGTAAGTCATCAGTGTTCAAAAGGACTATGACATTAAAGATTAAGGACACAGTTATTTTTCAACTCAAGTTTTTGCAACTAATTTACTCAAATATTTAGCTAAACACTTTTGTTTCTGGCTTCTAAATAGGCAACCCAAAATCTTCATAGTTCCTTGAATTTGTGCACTGCTCCAGAGTATTCTATTCACAACTTGGCTAATGAAATTACTGTGATATCATTACTGAAAGAGTGAGACATATTGCTTAGAGCACAAAATAAGGAACAGGGCCCCCAGGTGACATATCAAGCTCTGCCCTGATTTGTGTTGTAATCTTAGGAAAGTAATTGAGGGATCAGCACTGGCTTTTGATGCAAAGATCTAATCACCTTTAAACCAGTTTACACTTCCCCCATATGTACACAGGTCATGAAAGCTCATTACTTCCTCTAAATTATATAAGATTATATAAGTTGTTGAATATTCCCTAGTAACATGAAAAAGTATACATGGCAATAATGGGGACATTAATGCTAAGTGTTATCTGTTTATTTCAGGGAAAATTGGTGAGCAGTTTAATGCTTCCAAGATTGCTGGCACCAAGCTCATATTCCAGATTTACTTGTCCTTGATTTCCCTTCAGCAAATGCAGCTGATAGCTCTACTTTACAGTGAGAACACTTTCACATATTTTATTATTACTTGCAGAATTTCCCATAATGCCATCGGAAAAGGCAAAATGTTTCAGAACAGTAAGAAATGTTCAAATGCACATAATGCAATATGCTGACAGACATGTCATTCATGCTATTAGGCAAGCAAGTATCTTTGGAAGAAGAACGATATAAAACCATTATTATCATCATCAACATACTTGTCCCTGTAGAATATCTCTCTGTGAGCCATATGAGGGAAATTCTACTAATCCAAACCTCTAGAGACATTTTAGCTACTAATCTGGACGAATTAAGTCACTCCTGCTCATGACAGAATTTTCTTCCCTGAACTCTCTAAATGAAGTTTCATTTACAAAGGTCTGAATACAAATTTTCCTAGAAGTCTTTTCAATGACTACAAATGGAAATTAATTTATTTGCTTGTTTGGAAGTTGTACCTCTTTACCAGCCCCTCACTTTCTCATATTTCAACCAACTCTGAGAGGTAGTTTAATAGTATAAAAGGTTGAAGCGAGAAACAATGAGCAGCACAAGGCTTAACTAAATGCATAGGTGATCCTCACTGCCAGCAACCAACAGTTTTCCTTGGAGCACAGTAACACCTACCTGTATTTAATGACTGTTACAGGAGTCAAATCCTCTAAGGAACATGCATTAAGCTCCTAATTACTAGTTCCCACTGAAATGCTTTGACGACTGTTAAAACATTGAGAAATGATAACATCACAGAAGCTCTCACGAAATGTTATTCTTAATACTCCACAGATTATTGATTCCTCTGCTGAGGAGAGGCAAAGCAACAAGAGCTCCAAGCTTCACTTAGGCAGACCTGTCTCTCAATTAACAACAGCAGCAAACATTATAACTGCAACAAGAGACAACATCCATCAGCCCTGAAGAATGCTTCAATTAACACAACCAGGGACCTCCTTTGGTTGAACACAGTGTTTAAAACAGAATTCATGAGCTCTCTAATTTATGATAGGTTATTGGATAACTCTTGTTAATTACAGCTACACAATGTCAAAATTAATGATTTTCCCACCCTCTTTCAACTTGAGAATGAATTCATAACTTATACCAAGACTCAAAAAGATGTGCAATTAATATTGTCAGTAAGGATTTCACAAAAGAGATTTGTTAGAGGCAGGCGTGTGGACACAATTAGTGTATCAATTAATGTTGCTGTTACTTGATCTATAAATTATTGAAAAACTCATAACTACTGCAAGGAAACAAAGCAAATTCACTCCCTGTCAATGAAATAAGCTCCTGACTGTGCCCCGTTTCCATGACTCTTTAGATCAAATTTGAATTTTGCTGGTTTCTATGAATCTTAACTATGTAATCAGAAAAATAAATGAGCCTATACCAACCTGACAACCTGAAAGGGCTCATTACAGTGATGATGCTTTAATGGTTGTTAACTGATCATAATGCTAAAAAATTGTTAAATAACTAAAAAACTCACCATCACTGTTCATGGCATTTATTAATCTAAACTGAAGTTCTAATCTGCAAATGAGCCTGTAAAAACTGCATTGAGATTTCTACATATCAGCAATATTTTAACTTTCACATCAGCCAGAAAACTCCTCCTCCCTCCCAAATTAACACTGATTAGTCCAAAGATGAGATTCAAATGAGGTCTAAGAAACCCAAAACAGGGCTTGGGTACCATTAGGCAACTATGGTGAAAACGACAAAACATAACCTTGTATAAAGTCTGCTTATCCCCAAAGGCTTTTAAACTAAGTAGGTACCTCTTGTTTGATCTTAGTATGACTAGAGTTTTGCTTCTGGGGATGCAAAGGTTTTCCTTTATACAGTTAGACAGACTCCAGTCTCTCATTAGAGTTTAAAAGACCCAGGAAATAGATAGGACTCTGCCAGAGGCCCAATCCAATAGAAGTGAGCCAATGCACTCTCTTTAATTAGCAGTCAAGACAGTTAAAATGGGACACTTAGGCTTTTTGCCATCCTGATCCTGAGAGGATCAAACTCAGATCTCCTAGCACCAAAGAAAGCACAGCCATGCTGGTGCAAGCAGGGCAAGTCCTTACCTGGCATGGAATAGCTCCCTGAAAGGAGTCTGCTCTCGCTCTCCCTCCTCAAGCCCATCCTCACAACTTGTACATCCATTCAGCCAAACTAAAAAACCCAATTCAGGGCTGTGAGAAGGCATCTAGCTCTGATAGAGACATAGCACATCACACCCTCTCTCTAAATTTCACATTCCTGCTGGCTAGTTAGGGCAATCCCTGGCTTGGCAGCCTGCCTACCGTGAAATGTGTTTCCAGCTGCCACGTGCTCCCCATGCACTGCAGTGGAAACCTATTAAATGAGGGAATTTCACCCATGGGGATCCTTAGCATCCAAGATCGTTATGCTGATTGTCAACATGCCTCAGCTCCTCTTTGTATCTGCCTTCCATTTTTTAAAGGCCCTGTCATTCTGATAATTGACTCAAAACTCTTGCTATAGGGGATATAATGAGAGATGATTTTGCAAGACAATCCTAAGCTTCAAATCAAATAATTACAGAATTTAAGCGCAAGAGGAAGACATCAAATCCCTAGAAAAGTCTCTCAGCCACCCCCCAAGCAGATGCAGATCTGCATTCAGATTTTGTATAGCCTGGCTCACTTCTTTACTGACCTCCCTTTTCAGTTTTCTTGTTTAATTTTGCAAGAAGGGATATTCCAAGGCAGTTATCAGTGTGGATTCACCATCAATGCAACACATTTCCCCCAAAGAGGTTTCTAAATCAATTTTAATTCCAATAGGCTCAATTAAATGCTTTCAAATTTGATTCAGTAATCCATACACACTTATAAAATGGCTTTTCCCCCATGCACTACAAGAAAAAAACCATGGTTTATGTATTTTACTACTTTGGCTAATAAAAAAATTTAATTTCCTATCCTGAATGGTACAAAATGTCATTTTGATTCACCTCTCAATGAACCAGATAACATAAACAAATGTAACAAAATCAGCCTTTAAGAGCATTATTTGAATCATTAATTCTCTAAATGCTTCTTAAAGAACACAATTTTTTGCAAACTAACCAAATAAAAAACAAACAAACAAACAACAACCAAACATCAAAAAAGTCCTAGAACAGAGCTTTCTAAATCTCCTGAGAATTTTGCATCGCTTACTTTTAGAGAGCAGTATGAAACCTCTTCAGGATGTCTTTTAAAATTTGAGTAAGCTCTCAAAAAAGGTAATTACAAATCTATTCACACTCTTTTTCAGCATGATGCTCCAAAGGGCCATGACAGAATTCGATGACCAGGATGGTATCTACATTAGATATCGTACTTTGATAGGCTCATTCTTTGAAGGCTCATACTAAG
>VWZO01000732.1:4623738-4669424 GCA_013396975.1 Bucco capensis
ATGGTTTGGAGCAGGCACACAGGATCACTCTGGAGGAGAAAAGACAGCACAGAAAGAATCGTGTCTTGCAGCTTCTACCTCCTGAGGAGTCCTTGTGCTGTGCCTTTTGCAACTGCTCTTGTCTGTCCCACATTGGCCTTTGCAGCCAGCAGCGCTTGGAAAAAGCACTTGGAAAGAGCGTGGATGGAGCCTTCCCCAGATCTTCATTCACGAAGCCTGGCCATGATGACTAGTAGATATCAGCCAACAATGGCATGAAGATTAGGACTGGAGGTGGGGGATGACAGAAATATAATCTCCTCTAACTGAATCCAGCACACTGTAAGCTCAAAAAATGGAATAAAGCGTAAAAAGGAGGGTTGTGGAGGTCAGGGTGAAACATAATCCTCAACTGGTAAGCACCAGTTGGAGCAAGAAGTGACAATCTGGAGTGGGAAGGAGGTGTTTGGCTCACCTCCATTTCCGTAACTACATCTTCAAGACAGTTAAAAACTCCTACCCTCTGCTGGGAGTATGACCAGGTAGCATTTCTAGAGCCCATCACATTCTGGATCCATCACAACAATACTGAGTGACTACAAGGCAAAATTAGTCTTGATTTTTCAGAGCCCATTTTTAATATTATCCAGGGTGATCATGTTAACACACAAAATTACGATTTGATGTTTTCATATTAATATTGAAACCAAATTACTTTGCTGTCCCCTCCAAATCAGTAATCTATGCAGAAGAGCCTAAAAGCAGTTACAAGGAACCACAAAAGAACTCCAAGCACACATCCCACCATGCTGCAGGGAGTTAGTCCATCCCAGTAACTTTGCATTTGTGCTCACTGAATATCATGAGACTCCTACTGGACCTTTCCTTTCACCTGTCCAGGTTATTAAATTGTTTAACTAATGATGATACAGTGCCTTTAACTCAAGGTAGGCACTATACCAAGAATGTGTGAGTCACATCAGCTAAATAACCATCATTTTATTTTTGGTCACTGTACATCAATAAGAGCAGCCTGCATTTATCTCACCTTTGATCATATTTTATATCCTTATACCCTGTAAATCTTAGGAATAAAGCTTTGTATTATTTCAACATCTCAAACAAGAAACACTACCTTACTGTAGCCTTACACAGATACAGCTAGAGATCTAGCTGACAATACACACTTAGTGAGACCAGGAAAGAACCCTGACCTGTGTCTAACTCCATACTGATGCTCATTCCCTTTCAGTCACCCCAGATCATCATCTATGGGACAGACATACTGTTAGGAAAGATACTGCTCTTTGTCAGCCCAGTGCTGTGAACTGCAGCTGGCAGGAGAACTACCAGAAGAGTAGATAATGCAGCAGGAGAGGCTGCTCCCTGCTCTGGCTGGAAATGGTTCCAAGGCTTTTGCAGAAGTACAGCAAAAACTGATTCCCTGAAAATACATTAGAGCTGAAATTTCTGTTTATAAAGCCAAGACTGATTTCTTGGGAATACTCAGTTCCTTTGCATAATCAAACTCATTGATTGGTAACATTAGAAACCTCATGTTAGTACTTGCTACCTGTCACTGCTCACAGTTAATAAGCTTGGGGGAAGGGAAGGAAAGAAAACCCTCCCTCTTTTCACATGTCCATCATTCACCCCAGACAGAGGAGGGCTCCTTTGTTCAAATACACACAAGCACATACACTTCAATGACAAGTAAATGAGCACACCAAGTTTCTTTTGACTTCCATTAGGTGGGATCTGAATAGCAAACACTGTCTGAACTGTGTACCTTGTCTGTATAAAGCACTCCCTGTCCTGCAAGGATGCTGGATGTGATCAGATGCACTCAGACTTGCAAATACAATACAGAGTAAGAGTAATTGTGGAGATGTGCTACTGCTGTACACTGTCCCTTCCAGTTTCCTTCAGAACCTTGTACATGCTGCAGGGAGCTCTGACTGCTGCCACAGAACATATTTTACACTACTTCTCAGCAGTAAAGGTAATTCTCTGCATTTCCATTTGGGGGATAGGATCACATTTTGTGCAGAGCAGCACTCAGTTATGATGATTTAGGAAAATGTGTTTAGAAGTTGGATGCTGAATATTTTAGTAACATAAACATCAAGTTCCCAAACCAGTTATTTGCTGTCTTCAAAAGTTTCACCCTCTAGCAGAAGAAACAACATAAGAGACACACATCAAAAAGATGTCATCCACATTGCAAAGAACTGATATGTTTTAATTCCCTGGGTGTCCAAAAATACTGAATGATCATATAAATCATCTTTACTTCCCTTACTTGTCTTGAACATCTCCTGCAGATCACACTCCCATTTGCATCAAAGTTCCCCTAGTTTTGCCTTTCCAAACTACAGCTTTTTTGTTATAAATTAGTAATTTTTTCCTTGTGAGTTTAGACCTAGAGTAATCATACAGATTCCAAACCATCTTCTCAAACAAAAGCTTAAGACTTTTTTAATTGCTATGTCTCTTTTTAAAAACACCAATATAAAGATTTCTGATACCAAAGCTATAGTAAACACAAAGCCTTAATTACTGGTTTGGTAGAAGAGCTGCAGTAAAAATTAGAGCTGCCCAGAAGTTGAACAGGTTATTTATCAGACATCTCAGTAAAATTTGCAGCATATACATATGAGCAAAGATAAGAGTTTTGTCTTAAAAAAATCCTCACAAGTAAATGGATAACTTATACGCCTACAAAAAGAAAGAGAATGACAAACTGGAAACTCACATGCAAGTTCAAGTCTTGCTGCCTCACGTATTAAAACTATTAACTATTTTTTTGTTTTACTTTTTTATTTGAGCAATGCATATTAAACCTGTTTTCAATCTCAATTTCATTATTTGTATAGGTTTAAAAGAGAAATAATCAAGGACAGCTACACAGAACAACATCAATTACCACTAGAACTCAAGGTCTTGGCCTCCAAGTTCTTCAATACTTAAAACAATAAGCAGTAAATAATACTAATAAAAATCTCTACTAAAAAAATCTTTCAGTACTTCTATTCATAAGCACCAAATCCATATTGTCCCATTTCCCATGCTTATCAGTCCAAAGAACTGCCCCACAACCTGATGCATAACTGTAAATACAAATACAAACTTACACAAGCATGCATTTAAACTTCTCCAACCATGCATTTGTTCATAGCTTCTCCTTAATTCTGATTATTCCTCCTCCTTGTTCAGATTTCCTTTACCCAATTACAACTGATCTCTCTATAGATTGCTACTGAGTTCTCTCTAACTTCACAAAGTGTCACTGAGATTCAACTTTCAATAACAAAAATGCATTTAAGCTCTGGGTAGTTCCAAGCAAAGAAGAAAGAAAGCCTTTAGAAGAAAATTTCATTATCAATAGAGAAAAAAGTTATCTGAAACAGTTGAAATATAGAGAATAAAAATTAATGAACTATGTAATACATAAGTTCTTTCTTACATTTGAAATATATTTCAATAAAATATTTTTAATGTCAGAGAATCAAATCCCATGTTCCCACACCAGACTTCAAATTCTACTTTCACTGAGCATACAGGTAATAGAAGAATCATGGATGCATAAAAGGTGGCTGGTGTAGGAGCTGATTGAAGTACAAAATATATAGGAATAAAGAGAAATGAGTCACTACCTTTCTTTTTGGAGTCTTTCTTTGTGCTGGTTTTAACAGCCACTTGAAGTTCTGTCTCAGTTGACATCCTATATCCTTAGTCCTCTTCACACAGATCCAGGATCTCGGTCAGGCTCATTTAGAACGTCTCTCCAAGAGAATAATTTAGCCTTTCAGATACTATAACCCAAACAGTTCATCTCATTCACCCTTTCTGAGTGCTGTTAAAGAAGGAAACAAAAAGGAATGGTTATGTTCTGGGTTTAAGACATGAAACAAAAAAAATAGCAGCAGCAAAGCATTGCAAGCTTACTGAGGAAGAAACCTATGAAGTTCTCTGTCGACAGAATTCAACTGGCCACTCTTTCAGATGCTTAAACACAGCCATGCAGTCCTGTTTGAGATGTTTTGGCATAACTGAGAGGTTTTCACAGGATAGAGACATACCACAGATGAACAGAAGACCTGTACTCCTTGACAGGGGCTGGAGGACAAAGACTATGATCTGGCAAGTAGCTGAAAATGTCACCACAAGCCAAAAATTCTGCAAGGACTCAATCCTTAAATGCAACAATTCCAAGGTAAAACCATATTGCTAGATACTAAGTTTAGATCTTCACTCCTCAAATGCTCTTTTCAGTGGTTTTTTTTTTTTTTAATAAAGACAAATGAAAAATGTATTCATTACTCATACTGAGAACACTGTAATTTGTCATTCTTGTTGCTTATGATAATGCTTCCAGTAGCAAAGGATCTGCCTCCACATAAACAAAGCTGTAATTCTTAATGCCTATCTAGTAATTTTTCTTGCAAAGATCTCTGAAGATACAGTTAATTAAACCCACAAAATCCAAATGGGATAGTAGGCAAAAAAATAACATTTAGGGAGCAAACTACAGCTCTAAATAATATGTGTTTGCTGGGGACCCTGAGCAGTAACTGCAGAAAAGTGCTGGAGCAGCAAGGCTACAAATAGGACTGGGCAGGTATGTGCTGTGGAGGCAAAGAATACACAAGGAATAAACAACCACACAAAGAATGACCCATTATTCCCACTCTTACTGCTGGTCCTTCTTGCTTTGAAGGATGAGCCACCTACTTGAGTCAGTCTGTCACGGGCAGAGGACCATACTGTCCTGAAGCCATTGGTTATGATGCTCTCTCACTACATGCACCTTCTTATAGCCCTTTCTTTTTGTGAAAAAGTTCTCCTTATTAGCAAAATTACAGTTATTAAATAAGCATTTAATACAGAAATTAACCCAGCACATCAGCTGGTTAGCTGGCCACAGATTAAGTACAGTTATAGTTACTTACTAACATCCCTTCTCTATCATTTAACAAAGTAACACACTGCAAACACTGAAGTAATTTTGACAGTTTAAATCACTCTACAGAGTAAGGGCTGTGAAGCCACTAGTACTTTCAAATCCAGGCTCTTTTCAACACTTTAAAATGCTTCAGTAACATTGCACTGCCATGCACTGTCTGAAGTGATTTAATATTGCTGAAGTGTGTCAGGGGCTTTCTTTAATAAGCTCTTCAAATCTGTATGGGTATTATAGAATATTCAAAGATAGCTTCTCAAAATCTGCTGAACTGATTTTGAAACACAAAATTCACTCCTCCTCCTCTATGGAGCCTGAGCATCTCATTGCAAAAAAAGGTGGGAAAGCAAAGCAACTCACAGATCAAAGTTGCAGTGCTTCCTACACACACCTTCTTGGAACACCTGAATAAACTCAAAGCATTTTGCTTAACGTTCATAGTTCAGAATAGCAGCAGAAAAGGAGAAAACAAATGCAGGTTGATCAGAGAGAGAAAAAGAACAGCATAACAGCCTCCAAACTGACATCCTCTCAAGAGGTTGTGGCTGCTCCATCCCTGGCAGTGTTCAAGGCCAGGTTGGATGTGACCCTGGGTGACCTGGGCTAGTGATTGGCATCCCTGCTCAGTGCGGGGAGGTTGGAACTAGATGATCTTTAGGGTCCCTTCCAACCTGCCCATTCTATGATTCTATGATCTGAAGCACTCTTTGGCCAAGGTCCATGGACAGGGTCTCTCCCGCAGACATGGTCATGGTGGGATACCTCATGCAGTGACTGCTGGGCCCCTCCACAGACCAAGACATTCCCTGATAACATACCCACCTAACCCTACCATGGATGGAGCTGCCCTTCACTTACACTCAAAATCCCCCCAGCAAACAGGGAGAAAAGCACTGCAGAGAACAGATGTCCCTTGCAACCCCCATCTCCCTCCCCCCCGCACACAACCCAGTTTAATAATATTTAGTTTTACAGCACAGTAGGGATGCATCAGTCTTTTCAGCTCAATGACACTTACTTAAAGGATCTCTCAAATCACAGCTGGACTGACAGTTTCTTTTCTTAGAATTTGGATTTATGTTTACCTAAAGGCTGACTCCATAACTTTACAAGAAGCACTAACATGAGCCACTTAATAAAAGGAAAATATTTATAATAGCTCAATTTATAAGAAAACCAAAAAACAAAATACCCCCAGGGTCAAGAGTTAAGCAAGTTTTAATGTCTCAGAAGACTGTTACAAGCACAAAGCACCAAGAATGTCATCTCCTGTTGTCAGCTCCTTCCAACAGGAAGCTGAAATGGGAGCCTCTGAATATTTTAGAATAACAACATATGACTGCTATCTCATTTGAAACTCTCCAGAAAACCTATATCGGAGGCTATTCCACTGAGTAATATTTTTTAGAATAAATGCACATCTGTTTTTGGACAGGTTCACATATTGATTTACTTTAAAACCTTATCAGGTCATACTTTCGCAGGCTCATAGATCCTTGAATAAAGTAGTGGGTATCTTTGTAAGTGAGCACATAAACATCTGTCAGATGCAAGCTATAGTTCAAACTGAATTTGCTGCAGAGACAATTCCTCCAAAAGTGTAGGTTTTTATGTAAGCCACATTAGTAAACTTTCACATCCTGTCCATATTTCAGCCGTTTATTACCCAGATGAGAATGGCAGTCAATCTGCTCTGCAGTGCAACAGCTTTTATTGTCTCCTCCAATCTAGGTCACTGTTGTTACACATTAAGGCCTTCCAACTGTGGGATGTACTGCAGCATGTGTTTTATCAATGAGATGCTATTTTCTTTGATCAGTTCTCCCACATTTCTCTCCCTCCTCTAAAGACAAAATTCTGCTAGCTGCTTTAAAAATAAATAAATAATAAAGAAAAGAATCCATCACGTTCCACATATCCACTGCTAACAATCTTCTCGTGTGCCTTGTTACTGTTCCAGCTATTACAATGTTATGTGCATGCTTCAGCTTTTCCTAAAGAGGATTCAGAGCATTTCATTTTCACAAAATACTGACATTTCTGTTCCCTTATTAAGTGGCTACAGCAGGAACACAATCAGCGCATTCTGGAATTAACTGGCTCTTAATTCCAAGAGAAGTCTTAAGCCTGCATTCTGTATTACTCCTACATCAACGTAAAACCTAAAGCCTTAGTGAAGGAGTATTTGTGTAAATTCACTTTGCAGTTAGGATTAACACATGTTGGACCTTTTATGAGCAGGGAAATGAGTCACATGCCTCCTCCACGCATTTGTAAAACAACAATTTCTGTCAAATCATTCAGCCACGCTTGAGTGAGCACATGAAGGGGTTATTAGGGGACTTCCCATGGCTTGAGTTATGAAGGAGGTCAGACAAGACAATCATAATACTTTCCCTCTGACTTGAAAATAGATGAATTTATTCATTTTCTACAGGGCTTCAAAACTTAAGAAGTTTCCTCCCCTGAAACCAGTTTCCATCTGCTGATGTAAAGGAAAAGCAGTCTTAAGATAGGATTTGTAACTAAGCCTTGGCATTCTCTAGTATTTAAAGTTCTCTATAGCCCCAAAATGGGATTTGACAAGAGGATGGTACCTCCCAAATGCTGGTTTGACAAATCAAAAACCATGCTACCATCCCTGTCTCTTGCTTTTATACCTATGAAGCCTTGCAATCCACATCCTTTCCTCCAAAGCACCCAATATCACCATCTCTAAGGGCATGCTGATGATGCCCATGATTTTGCAAGTGTTAAACAAAGCCGAAACGTGTTAAAAAAGCAAAATCTAAGTGATAGAATTATTTCTACTAAAGTGCTGTGATCCTGGAAAACTGAAAACAGCTCAAGCACAAAGGACCACTACTATCCAGAGAGAAAAATATTACTCATCAATTTCTCATCTGACCATGAAGCCTAACACAGAGAACTTCAGGAGGATCACACAGGAACAGATGGTGGAAAAACCCATTCTGCCCACCAGTGGCCTTTATACTCTCCAGATAGAAAAGGCTATGAAACCCTTTGGAGCTGCTCACTTTATTTTGTACTTGTCAGCTCATTTCCCTAATGGTCAGGGCTTGTGAACATCCTGTGGGAAGCTACTTGGTATGAGAGTATGAATCCCTTACAGAAGGCACTCCACTAATTCCAAACTGAAACCCAAGAGAATGGTCCAAAACCCACTGAAATATTTCAGATAATAAGGCATAGAAGTAAGAACCACAAAAGGAAGAAGATAAGGTAAAAGAGGAAGCTTAAGATATTGACACAGAAGAGAAAACGAGGAGGGGAAAAAAGGCAAACAGAAGATGTCTGTGTAGATAATTCATTAAAGCAAATTCTATAACAATGTGTTTAGCAGCAAAATTTAAGTCAGCTCATGCATTAAAATTCTGGCTAGTCTGCAAAGGAAAACAATCTCCATCAGACTGCTGCATGTGACCAGTCCCACTTCTCTGCTTTTGTTATTTGCCCACAGAACAGCACAATCTCCTGTTTCTAGTGACCAGGTCAAGTGACTCTCTGGCATGGCATGGCAATCACTGCTTTTCCCTGCACCTTCTCTACTGCTATCTGTAGCCTGTAAAGGTGAAAGGACACTTAGTGTTCATGTGCACAAACTGAGATCCTACACAAAAATTCAGTCCCTCAGCAGACCTGCAGAAAGCCAAGTGCCCAGTTTAGCTCCTCAAATCCCACCTTGCAAACTGCAAATGCTCCTCTCCAATCCAGCATCCTCCTCCCTCCCTAAGTCACACAGCTTGCAAAGACTCCCAACTCCCTCTGTATTTCATACTCAGTTTTATTTGCTCTAAAATAAGCACGTGCTGCCCTCCACCTCTGCTCTTCTATATATTAAAATAAAAGGAGGTAATTTATGGCCTTTATTATGCTGTCTGTAGTATGCCTGTAGTGAGACATGGGAACAATCCTTTCCAATTAACCCTTTTTAATTCTCAAACTACATTTAATTTCCATTGTATATAGTTGCTGTTTAGCTGTGTTTATAAAACACTTCTCTTATCTCCAGAAAACAAGAAGCTTGTTTTTAAAAAAACTACATGTAACTAAGGCCAATAACACATTTTATGACATTTATTGTGGTTTACAATATGCTTCATTATTCCATCTCTAGGGTATCTTTCAGGCATGCTACCCAGTTCCTCAGATGGTGTAAATAGCACCACTGAAGCTGAATTGCCACTAGAAGAGCATCTTGCCAAAAAATTGACCTATAAAATACTTCCAAAGTAAGATGTTTATTAGTATTCAAATGACAGCAGGAATAATTACTAAAATTCCTCCTGGAAATCATTCCATGTAGCAGTGAATACACTACACTCCACCTCACCAATTATTCACCAGAAGTGCTATGAATTTTCTAGTCACCAGAAAATGCTGACTGGATTAAAAAGATGCTTTTCAGGGGAATGAATCGATTTCATCAACATTTTTAATGGAAAATTACTAACATTTCATTTTAATATCACAGTTTTGAGCTTATATTATAGAGGACAGCATCCTGGAAACAAAGGCAAACCAGAGCTCTTCGACCTCGCTGTGACAGAGTTTTTGAAATAGACTTTCAAAGTGTGACATTGTGCATTAAGGAAAAACTACATGATGTCAGCCCATAATTTCTCTGGGGAAGGAAATTCAGATACTTTTAAGGAAAACTGCTAGATTTGAGCTAAAGATCAACAGAACATTATTTCTATTTTTTTCCTTCCATGCTTCCATGAAATTCATCCTCTGAAAGAATTTCTATCATCACAGTGTCAAGCCTTTTAAAAAACAAAAATACAACAAAAACCAACAGCAAACAAATAAATAATAACCCAAATCCACTCAGCACTGAGAAACTAAGAACCCAGGACTCACTGCTCTCCCCTGTTCTGCTCTATATTGCTGGCCACTGTGTTCCCTCCAGTTGGTCTCAGCCTGATTTCCAATAACTTAACTCTGTGAAATACCTAACTTAACTCTGTGAAATACCATTTCACATCCCTTCCACAGGTTTTGTTAACACCTGCCTCTTCCTTGAGCTAGGTACAGACCTGGGACCATCATCACACATTGCTTTCAGGAGCTTGGCAAGGCTAGAAGGGACAGAACCAAACCCCAAATCTTTGGACAGAGAAAATGAAAGGTTACAAATCAAAATGCAAACAATACTTATTAAAAAGTGTTGTGGCAGAACTGTATGCCTTCAATTCCATAAGAAAGGATGCAAGCCTGCTGGACAAGTGCATTTGCAGCCTTGAAAGAAACAAATCAGTCTTGGCAAAGACTAGACATGGACAGAATTTCCAGGACAGTCCTGCCGGACCCTGGGTAGGCAGCAATCCAAAAGCTCCTGTTTGCTTCTCCTCTGCCTGTGTAGCAGGGAAGGTAAGTCTAGCCCAGGGAACTGAAAACATGTAACAAAACCTCTGGGTGCTGGGGGTATAAATACATCATGCTTTGTTCCTTTAAGAATATTTTTCTGCTCTGAGACATAAAACTCCTCAAAGTGCTATTTGGAAGCTTTTGCAGGGTATATATAAACCCAAACCACTGCCACTAAACAAACAGGCTTAAAACCTTCCTATCATTCCTCTGATAGCAAGAGGCTGCTAATGTTACTAGATAACACGGAAAGTTGTTCAGATTGGACTAGAGATTCCCTGTGCTCACAGTGAAAACAAATTACCTAACTGCTTTTCCTATATGAATTGCATTACGCCAAGCAGATTGCTCCACTGCTGACCTTGAGGCACAGAAGATAAAAGAATTTCTGATAACGCTGTGCAAGAACAAACAAGAAACAAAACTCTCAACTGCTACAAATGCACAGGCTGAGCGGGATCTGAGTTCCACTAGCAGCCAACTGCCTTACCTCCATTAAAGTCAATAAAGTCACACCAGCACAAAATCAATAGTGTTACGTTTGACTTATACTGGCGTAACTCCATTGATTTTAATGGAGTTGGAGTTACACCAATTTTATGCTGGTGTATCTGCATTAGTGTCAGTGAAGTTATGCCAGCGTGACTGATGTAAACAACACCAGACCAACCAACCCCTATACGTCTAAAATTCAATGTCATTAACTCCAAAGCAACAAGAAAATGCAAACCTGTACGTTACCAAAGCAGGGTCTTTGGCATTTCTTTGTGCAGAGCAGAACAGCTCTTTTGCGATCCTCTCGACACCAAAGGAACAGAGTGAAGACCAAGAAGGGAAAAAGGACAAAGTACACAGTTGGGATCACAGTACTCTGTAATTAGAGCTGTTAAATGATTACTAGAGCTCAGTGGTGCAATCATCACACTGAATGAAAGGGAGAAGTGTGCAGTCAGGAGCATCACCAGGGAGAAGGTAAAAGCAATGTCAGAGGCATCGTGCTTTAGATCTAAATGCAAATTCCTCCCAATCAGAATCTGTGCCTTCTAATTGGAAGAAAAGGTTATGGAATTAAATGTCTCACATCCTGGACAGCTCAGCATGTTTTTAAGTGGCACAGTAAGTTGAAGGCAACTTATTCATCTCCTGTTCTTTATAGAAATAGTCTAATTTAGCTCTTTTTTTTTCATTTCAAGACTACATTCTTAATATAGCAAGTGAGACTGAACTGGGACTCACCCTCTCATTCATTTTAAATAAAATACAGCACAATACCTACACAAGATCCAACTTAAGCTGTACTTCAAAATCTGGAGTAGAACTTTAAGTGATGCTTTACACTGGACTTTATAAAGCAAGTGAATTTTGCACCAACTTTTTCAGGTCCCTTTGAGATTTACTCAGTCACATAAATTAACCTATACTTGCCTCCTTCAGTCTTCTGAATGCTTCCTGACATTACAGCACAGCAAAACAAACTTTCCTAATGCCAACAACAACAAAAAACCCCGATGCCAGAATCTTTATTCACTGCTATTTTTCAACACTCAGCCCTTGTTCCCTGACAGTTAGGGGAAACTAATCAGAGGATTTCACCTTGCGGACTTTTGATTTATTACACCAAACCCAACCACTAGACTTCTACCCAAGTTCATTAACTAGTAGAGCAAAGGAAAAAAAGCAAAAAGCTTTCCAGCATTTTAAGTATGAATTTACGCCTACAAGCAAAAATTAGTATTTTTACATTGGCTGGTCTACAACCAACAAATAGAAGTATTTTAAATAGTCTAGTAAATGACTATCAGTATTTTAAGTAGTCTAGTAAATGAGTTTTAGCTACAGAAATACTTTTGACAATTCTATTTAAATTCTCCACTCTCCAAACCTGCAATGTCACTCAGGAAGTTAATTCCACACAACTGCTAGGATGAACAGCAGGCAAAGTTCTGAATGACAGCAAACAGAGGTAGTTGAGAACTGCTGCTAGATTTTACTGGAGAAATTTCAAGCCATAAATCAATTTTCTGAGTTCACTTATCTGTTCTCATCTCATTTGTGAATGCAGTGCCTTGCATCTGAGGATGTTATACACTGCTCCACAAATACCTCTGCTTTAAATCAGTAAGAATTTTAACTACTCCAGAAGGGAGGAAGCACCTCCCCTAAGAAGCCAGGCTTTCAGGTGCTGATTTCTATATCATAATCCTATACAGAAAAATATCCATACAGGTAAACACACAGGTCTTCACTCTTCTATAATCATGCAACTGGAGAGAGCTACATGACCACATCATAGACTAACACAATCAGAGCCTAAGTGATCAGGCTAGAGAGCCTGAAAAAGAAATTACTTAAAAGCAAAACCAAGCCACTACCAGGCTAAAATGACAGGAGAAACAAAAAAAAAGATGCTCTTGATTATTCAGATGTGCAGCTCAGTATATGAACCTACATGAGTGGCAAAGCTTCACAAAACCATGCTTATTCTCTAAGCACTTTTAAAAATCACCTAGTATCATGCAGTGAGGAACCATTCACCTTCTACTGTCATGCTACAGTTTATTTTCTCTTGGAAGCAATTACAGGACAAATGCCAAGCTACAGAAGGTATTTTTCCAGCAGCAGCATCTGGCTTCTTGGCAGACTCCTCAGGCAATTTTATTGGAAGCTTTAGAGATGCTATTGGGTCAGTCCTAGTTATATCACTCGTGAGCTGTCTGGCAGTTTCTTCTGCCTAGATGTCATAATCCTTCTGATTTACCTTGAAGGAATTAACACACTTTTATCCATTTCAAAAACAGCTGACCTGCAAGGCATTTAGGGGCTATCTACAGAGACAGAGTAAAAGTCACTGGTCTAAATCTGTGTACCTTCAAGCCAGCAGCATTTCAGCATCCACTGCCTAATGCATCATCAAGAAAACAAGTAAGCCCTGCAAAAACTGGTGTGTGTGGTAAATTGAATGCATTCCTTATGATTAAAAGGGAAAAAAATTAAGATGCATGAAAAATTAATTAGTAAAAAAAAAAAGTAAGCTAGTGCAAGAGCAAATCTGTGCCTTTATTTAATATGAACTGCTCTCATATATTCAAGCCAGCACTGTGCTGTATTCTGTGCTAAAAGGACAGTGCACATGAAGTCCAGGAAAGCTTCTGGCAGATAGCAAGCATAAATTGAAATACAATGGGATCCACTAACTCAAAAAAAAACCCTGAGAATCTGCAACTCCTCTGTTAAACACAGGGTGGAAGGAAGGCAAGAAATTCTGTGTCCTTTGCTCTCCCTACTGCCTGCCCCTTCCCCCTCTCCAGCCCCAGCAGCTAAGATCTGCATTATTCTGCAGCTGGGATCACGATTAATCCTCATCCAGAAGGATGAAAGACAGGATGCTGCTTTTACCCTCCCCTCTTTGCATACCAACAAAATCAAGTCCACAATGAAAAGGCTTCATGTCAATTTAGAGCAGTCCTCTAGAGTTAATACAAAGAAAGGGGAGAGGATGCTATAGAAAGCCCATTTGTAGTCCATAACACAGGTGGGATCCTCCTTTTTAAAACGACTTCTGTTAAATTACTTATAAGAAATACACTCCTTTAATTTTTATTTTTTTTTAAAGACTTTCCCACAAAGATATTCCTGAGTCTCTTGTACCTTTTTTTTTCTTTTCTCCTTTCAAAGAGTTTTCAGAGAGGTTAGAGTAAGATACTTCTACAAAATCCTGTGCCAGGTTATTTTCTAGGGGAAAAAAAAGCCCTAATGCCCAAAGGTAAATATTACAAGTACAAGAAATGTACTCTATAATTCAATAAAGGGCTATAGATCTTGGATTTTCAGTAACAGGAGTACACTGAGCCAACATAAAAGAAGATTGACAGCACTAAGAAAGATGCACATATCCAGGTCAAACAAAAAGCCAAAGAGAGCTCTGCCATCAGCAGAGTGCAACTAAATCCAAGCAGACACAGAATTCAGACTTGGCTAATATGAATTGACTAATATAAAATCCATTTTACACAGGGCAAAACATATTCTGATCATAGGCCAGGGGTGCTCCCAAGTTCCAAATGTACGTATCATTAAGACCAGGTGAACCCTGAAGGAAACTAACCTTAATTTTATCCATATCAAAGATTTGTACTGTCTGCAAATTAACTTCTCAGGTTATTTCATTATTTCAGAAGTTGAGAGAGCATCAGGACTAACCATCAAATAAGTGTACTTCAGTACAGCAAACAAAATCAACTAAAAATAGAAGTAAAATGTGAATCTACCCTGCACACTGCTCTCCTGAAACACCTGGCACACCTAAAACAATTCACATTAAACTCAGGGATAACATAACCTAATCTGAAATAAAGACTCTGCTATAATGAAAATCACTTGTGTAGCCAGCCAAGTTTAAATCCAAAAGGTGAAAAGTATCTAATCCAGTTAAAATGAGAGGGAATTTAGGAATGCAGTATTTAATTACTCCACTTGGAAGGCAGCCAGGACCACGGGTTAAGCACCCATGCCCTTGTGAAAGGGCCATAGGATCTCCAATGATTACCAGTGGTCAGAGCCTTGGCTCCATTTCTCCTTGGAGCTGGGCACCCTGGGCAGCCATGTGCCCTCTGGCTAAGCGCCAGGAAGGAATGCCAGCTCCTCAATTACAGTGTTTCCAGCAGCTCCTTGGGAGCTTCCTCATGAAGCCCAGCATTACCTTGAGTACTGTGTCCAGTTCTGGGCCCCTCACTTCAAGAAGGATGTTGAGGTGNCAGGCCAGGCCTTGCCCAGCTTGGGAAATCAGACAGGCTCCAAGGCCAACATGGTGAGACTCTAGATGATGTCCAATTAAAGCTGTTTGGATAAAAACGTGTTCAAGGAAGTTATTGCCTATGTGTCACTTCAACATTTTGGTTTGTTTTGTTGTTGTTTTTTTTCCAGTTCCACAGAGTAAATAGCAGGAAGTGATAATATTAGTTTTGGAAAGAAGTGTGATGTTGGTGTTATCCATTCAAGTTAATTAATGAAAATAATGACAGAGTTACAAAAATGAGAGATGATTAAGAACTTGAAGGCCATCCTACCCATTTCTCTGCCAAGGAGGATTTGTTCTTAACAGCATATTCTTCTGCTCTTCACTAAAACTTTTAAAGCATGCCAGGAGTAAGAGTCACATCTCCTTCCTTCCAAGGTATTCACATATTCAGAAGGAAGAAGTAAAACCAGAGAACAGAGGTCCCACCAACCTTCACATCATTATTCTGAGTTAACTGCTAGGAGATTATCTTGAGCAATTACTCTTGTCCCTTACTGCACACACATTGCAAATACCTGTAAAGCCTCACACAGCTCAACTCTATCAGCATTAAACCAATCTGAACCCTTCAGGTAAGAGCTAATGGCAAAATCACATACCACTGGGTTTATAAACCAGACTATTACAGTCTCCATTATTAAATATTGCTTATTATTTTGTACTTACATAGTCGGGGGATGTGATTTTATTGCTTGCAAATCATTCTTACATTAGTCTTATGCTGTTATAACCTCACTCTGCTTTTCCAGATAAGCTTTTTGCTTTCTGCATATTTAAATAGTAACTCTAATTATTCTTCCTTGATTGCCCTCCTCTTGCAAAACCTTTCCACAGTATCATCTGCAGTGAATTCTTCACCCTACTTAGATTTTTAAAAGCCCAAGATACATCATATTCTTTAATTTTAATAAGGGCAAAGAGGTGGGTTTGGTTTTTCTTTTTCTTTGCTCACCAAGCAAAGAGGTTTCCTACAAACAGTGACTGTCTTTATCAAGCAAACCTGATTTTGATCCTCCAGCACAGATCTGTTCTTCTGTACTAAGACTTAACATGAAAAGAAGAGTTACTATGACTGCATAGACAACTGTGCATTCAGTTATCTCCCATCTGGACAACATGAAATTCAGAATTTCCTTATTGATGTGCTTGGCTCTGGAATAGCAATTTACATTTTTATGCATGTGTGTAGTAATACACAGGAAAAAGAGGCAACACAGGTGTGCCACAACCATATTGCACTGTCTTCCTGAATTCAGCTTGCAAGCTGCACTCTTTCAACACCTACTCCTGCAAAAGCTACTTCAGCAATATGTGATAAGAGTCTGGCAGAAGTGACTACCTCTCCAAGAAGACTTTGGCAGAGAAGGATAGGAAAGGAAAAAACAGCAGGTCCAGTTGTAACTGTGACTTTCAAGTCTGTTTGTCTCTAAGGAGTATCAAAAAAGTGCTTAGAAAGACAAAACAGAGTCTTGAGGATCTGAATGCTCACAGAGAGCTTCTATTATTATAAGCAACGTACTGGTTTATTAAATAAAACAAACCAATCCAGCACAGAAAAACACAATAGTCCATCTCGAGTTAGAAAACATGACATTCAGTAAAGAAAAAAACTTCTCTCTCATCTTCTCAGTTCCTCTCCACAAATTATACACCACTGAAGACTGATGGTACTTTATCTACCACAACCTCAAAAAGCACAACAAAGTACTAATGTCACTCCTGAATCAGCTGGCTCTACAAGCAGGGCTGATCTGACCAAACTAATCAACTGGCAATAAAATCCTGCTGCTGTGCACATTCAGCACCAGCATACACTCAGATGCTGAGTTCTTGACAGAACTGGCCACAATTTGGAAGTTATACTGGTAACAAACACACTGGCAGGTTCAATACCTTCTTAAGGCAAATATATCATACTCATAAAAGCCTATAAATTATTTTTTTTCCAGCAAGATTTAGCATGCCTACTAGGACTAAAGTGTAACTGAAGGACAGTTGATGTCACCAGACCATAAGGAAACACAGATGAGGATGCCCAGCCTTCCAGCAGCAAAGTAACCCTCTGCCAGTTTATTCAAGACAAACAATGAGAATATTCAGAACATTCTTGGAAGAACAATTCTGTTTGAAGCTCAGTAAGCAATGTCTGGATTTTTTAGTGTGAAGTAATTTGATGCTATTTTTATCCATTAAAGAACATTTGGATTAACAGATTGAAAAAGTTCATTCACAGCTTGATATCTATAGGACTGCTACAAACCCTCCCACCTGCTGCCCATATAACTAACCAAATCAAGGCAGAAGCTACATTTACATCATCTTGAAAAGACTTCAAAATCATCACTAACGTGTGTGATTTCATCTTATTTTACCCACAAATCCAAAGCTGTATCCTGAATGCCATTTCTATAGGAATTGAGTGCCAAATATTACCAAGTTTGACTTGGTAGTGTTAGGTTAACAGCTGGGACTTGAGGATCTTAGAGGTCTTTTCCAATCTTAATGATTCTATGATTGTAAGTTCCAATTTTACTATTTAAGAATAGCCTGACAGCATTCAGGCAAATTCAATTTAAAATTAAACTTAATGCAAAGCCTTTGCATGCCATTATAATATTTCAGGCAGCAATTTCAAGAAAGGCAAGGCAGAAAACAGACTGTGTATATACTATAATTCAAAATAGATTCCTCATGTGAAATGGCATAATTTTTCCTTTTTTTCCCCCATTAAAGAGTTATTTTAAGTCTTCTGATGAATATATTTACACACATAATGAAACTCCTTCAGTGTTTCCTTTTGAATTATTATATATGCTGTAACACTGCATACACTAATAATATACACATATATACAAATTCACTCATAAATACATGCACTCATGCACACAATATTCATGCAAAAAGAACTAATGGAAGTTTCTGACTGGATGCTACCCCCTGTAAATATGTTAAATGTGAATAGTGCTTATGGCTGGGTTCATTAATGAAAAATGCTAAAAATGTTGCTGTTGCCTGCACAATTCATGTTGCTCACATAGGAATGGATGACATGTAAAATGCTCATTTACAGACTCAGTTCTTTCCCATCTACCATCAGGGTCTCTCTACACTAAGAATAGAAGTGGTTGCTTACTACAATCCTTGTAGAGTAACTTGAGCTGAGACCTTACTCAGCACACAAAGATAAAACTTTGCAAGCAGCCTTCAACAAAAAGGAAGAAGAAAAAAAAAAGGTTTTGAATGAGCTCCAAACACATCTTCTAATGTGCTGACATGGAAAAGTAGTCTTCCAAAAGCCACAGTTCACCATGATTGACAAATGTCCCATCTTCGACGAGAAGCAGCAGACTTAGAAACTTGTTGTAGATGACTCTTCTCACAACTTCAGCTGCTTATCATCTTTTTCTTCTTCACTCCTTTTCCTAAAATCCCTAGCTTTAGAGCATCTGCAGTCAGAGAGATCTGCTCCCATCCAGTCTGAGAGCTACTCTGAACTCCCACATCAAGCATGGAACTTCACTTCATCAAGTTTGGATGTCATGTCCCCATTAGAAATTGATGCAGGACTTGGAATTACTAAGGATTAACCTCAGAGAATCATAGAATGTTCTGAGTTGGAAGGAACTGACGAGGATCATCAAGTCCAACTCCTGTCCATGCACAGGCCAACCCCAAAATTTACACCATGTGCCTGAGGGTGTTGTCCAAATGCTGTCAGGTTTGGTGCTGTGACTACTTGCCTATGAAGCCTGTTTCAGTGCTCCACAATACTCAAGGTGAAACAACTTTTCCTACTATCCAATCTAAACCTAACCTGTCAGAGCTTCATCCCTTGGGAATTCCAAAGTTACATTATTACTCCAAACTAAAACACTAGCACCAGTACAACTATCATCCCTAAAACATTCGAGGGCTTCACTCTACCATAGCTGTACCAGCTGCCTCTTCTTTAAATACCATAGAATTACACAACAATTTGGGCTGGCAGGGACCTGTAAAAGTCATCTAGTCCAAAGCTCCTGCAGTGAGCAGGGATATCTAGAACTAGATCAGGTTGCTCAGAGCCCCAGACAACCTGACCTGGAATGGTTCCAGGAATGGGATTGTCTAATACCACTCTGGGCAATCTGTGCCAGTGTTTCACCACCCTCCTGTAACATGCAACTACTTCAGAGACCATAAATTATAATTCCTTGCTATTACCAAGTATTAGACTTATAAATGCTTAAATGATCACCACTTCCCTGCCAACAGGTCTCCTTACCCTTGAAGTGCACAAACTATTTTGGTTTCCAAGATTCATTCTATACATGGTAAGTTTTTTAATAGCAACTTAATGCCTTTAAATTCTTTTCTGTAACCTCTGGGTTAGTTTATCAGAGAAGTCATTACACCTGGGCACTTTGAGGCTGATGGGTATACCTAAGCTAGCCCACTTGTGTTCAATTTAACATTCTCCAAGCACTGGCAGTCCTCATTCAAGCCAAGTGTGAAAGTTTTTAAATTAGCTTTCACAGTTTGATTCACAGACAGCAAATGCAAAATGGCACAGGATTAATTCTTTCCCCAACAACACAGTGCAACAAAATAGCCCAAAGGCTATTTTAGTTCATTTGCTTTAACTATTAGGGAAGATTCACAGCACCAGAGAATGCTCCAACAGAGACAAAAGCTCTAGAGGACTTTCAAAGCTCAATATTGCCCCCATTAATTCAAGTACCATATGGTTGTACAGCCTTTCTACTTTGTCACTAGATCCAGATCATTTAAGACAAGCCACACTGATTATTGCTTAAAATATGAACATATCAATACATTTGTCTCATTTTTATTACAGATCACATTTGTAATATTTAATAAAGTCTGGTACTGGGCTGTAGAATGTGCTATAGAGAAATGCACATTTTCCTTGGGGAAGTATAAATCTTGACTTCACATGTAATCTGACAATGTCTCTCTTGATCTGTCTGCCTTCATTTGCCAAGATACAAGTTAAAAAGGAAGCTAGAATATTGAATTTCCTATTGTAAAAATGATTAGGTAACTCCCACCCCAACAATGCTAGAGCAGGATGCAAATTTAGCTTTCTTGGCACTTTTCCTTCCCACTAGGCACACACACTGAGTGTACATGGTCAACTTTTCTGAACATGCCATGTCTCAACAAAACTTTCAAGTACACAAACTTCCCTTTGAGCAAGAGGATGTGTATGAGCTACTCCAGCAACAAAGAGAAAAGTTCAACACATACAAACTCTGATAAAATATTCTACATAAATTATTCCTAATATCCAATCTAAACCTCCCCTGGCTCAACTTGAGGCTGTTTCCCATTATCTATCACTTGTTATTGTACTTACATACAGGGAGATCAATGTCAGCTAACTTCAATGGGAGTCCTTCCATTATCTTCAGAAGTTTCTACGTAAGGTACAAAACTCATAACCACACTTTAATTCCAATTATTTCTAATGCTCTAATAACACAAATCTAATCTAATAACTGTATCAATAGTGGTAATACATCAGGGGAACTATCTCACAGTATAGTTATAAAAACTATAAAAAAAATGGATTTTTTTAAACCCACAGACTGATTCCAGCTTCATAGCTCAGATTTCAGGTTTGATATAGCCTACAATATCCAGGTCACATCTGACAAACTATAAAGTCAAAGGCCCATCTGTAAATGTCAAAATGCTAGTCACCGAGATGGATATAATTCAGGCACTTCTTGACAGCATTCAGAATACTAATCTCAAACATCAACCTAGATTTACAAGTACTTTCTGTTTTGTGCTAAGAAGTTACATACTTGCATTACAGTGATCATAAATATCACCTTATTTTGTAAATAAGAAGCCACTTTCAGAGGAGATTTACAAGCAAAGGACATCAAGAAATCTGGATTTGTTAACATTTTAAAACAGAATCCACATTGTGTATTTAGTGAAACATATTTACAGGCTATTTAAAACAGATCTGGCAACTCCTTCCTCAAGCCAATTCCAGTATTATGCTAAACTCCAGGCAAGTCAATGAGACCCAACACAAATGCATCACTGTCTGTCAGTTGCCAAGTGGAGGAGAGAGGATAACTTTCACACACAGGATCACCACAAGACTACACACAAGATCAATGAACTAGCTTAGCTTCAGTGATACTAAAATCTGATGAGTTTGCATTTAAAATCTCCAATTGCAGCAAGAATCACCTGCACATAAACCTAGGTGAAGAGAGATGCAGCTTGTGTGAGTCTAACTAAGGCAGAGCCAAAAGCAGTTGAAATCAGGCTGTGAAGAGTGAGCACTGACAGTGGTGGGCAGACTCCCACAGGCTCCTTCAATCCTGAGCTGTACTGGTTCCTACATTAACATTAACTTTGGTACAGCTACAAAAGCCAGAATTGCAGCTCTGCATGGTAATAAAGAGCAATTTGGGTATGTCTTTTTAGTCATTTCATGAAACCTCTCCTGGTGATGCTTGTGTAATAGAATACTTAATGGAATTTCATCGATTTAAAGATCAGAAAATATAAATTAAGCACAAAATACAGAACTGATACAAGAGACCACCTAAAAAAAAATAAATTTGCTAGTGCCTTTAGACCTTTGGATCTTGTGTATAAGTACAGACACCACAAATCTTGAAGACCATCATGAAGCTTCACACCCATCAATATAATCCACCCCACTATGTAGGGAACAACTTCTTTGGCAGCAAGTACCACTCAAAAGTTCTCTGAATTAACTTCCTAAAATGATAGAAGATTTATCAGTTCAGATGGTAAACAACTACAGGTTACTTGAGAGTGAAACTTGTCAAAAACTGCAAAAGAGATACAATCCAATTGTTATTGAAAGTAATGAATACACTTGTCTGGTCATCTCATGTCAGGTGCTAACAGACATCAGAATCACTAAACACCACATTCACATGAAACATCATATGTTTGTGAATATTTATGCTTAAGAAACCTTGAATTCTATCCAAATGTAAATGCCATGGTATAACTGATCAGTCATGATGATGAAAGTCTTCCAGAGCATTCTCAGTTCTAAAACAAACTACAGATTGTGACAAATTTAGGTTTTGGGGAAAGTGAACCATCAACAGATTATCAGCAATTCCAGAGTGGGGGATAAAGCATTCAGTGGGAAGAGAAAAACAGCCCCAGTATAAACAAGCCAACATAGGATAACTATATAATGAATTGCAAATATTAAGTGGTAGATGGATAGGCTATCCAGTTGTTCAGTGATGTACAGAACATAATCTGACATGCTTTAGATACCAGGATTCTGACATTGAGAGTAGAGTATATAAAAGACAAAAAAGCAGCATGGCTGAATTTCTTGTGGTCATTTAAAAGTCTCAGATAGTACATTTCAACTTCTGTAGACTCATATGTATTTTAAACTAATTAAACTAATTAATGCTGATCTCTACTGAACACATGAAAATATCTACGTGCTGATGAATAATAATACCCCTAAAAACACTGATGCCACCTGAAAAGTGACCTGCATGCTAGCCAAGCACAACACACAGGCATTCCCCTTCCATGGTTACTGATAAAACACACAGCTACAAGCATCTGCATAGAACAGATTGATTTATTTTCTCTCTAGAACAGATACTTGCATTACTTGGAGGTAAAGAACATGCAGTTTGAGCATGATCTTGGTTATTCTTTGGGTATCTTAGGAGATAAAACCAATTCCTGATATTAAGGAGTGAGGACCAAAGCAACTTGCTTGCATCTGAAAGCCATTATGAAGTTCAAAAACACCATTAAAGCTCATTCCTTTCTTTCACATGCTTCAGTCACAATGCATCCCAGCTCCTCCTAAGAGCTGCTTCCAAAAAGTTCCTTTTACCTTTCTTTATCTTGCTTTATTCTCCTGAACTGCTAAACAAGAGACCCAACAAACAACAGCACTGCATGTACAGCAGACAAGTAGTGATAGCAGTGAGCTCCTCATGGAATTTCAGCCTCAGCTGTTGAGAAGACACCCAATAGAAAGGAAAAACAAGCATAATCAGGTCCCACCAAGGTATGAGCCACTACTAGTAGTTTCATTCCATTAGATGCATAAACATACACGTCAGTGCCTAGTTTGAAAATAAACAACTGAAATATCAGCTCACTGCACATACATGCATGTTTTATAGATCTGACTAAAAGAGCAGACAGACTGACCTGAGCAAAAGCTAGTTTTCACAGCAATGCTGTTCCTTGACATAAAGGAGTAGTAAGGCTAACTGCTAGGCAGTGACTTTTTGGCTTTGGACAGGAATTAACACTACAAGAGATACATTAGATGCAGGAAAGAGGCCTTGTAGGGGCAAAAAGTGCTAAAGCCATGCTCAAATAAGTAGCAAAATAATGTCACTGCTTCAGTATATTTCTTTATATATTGACTTGATGTTTTATACATGTGTGTGCATATATAAAAGGCTAGAGCTACTTAAGACAGTCTTCAACTGGCAATCTGTAACTCAAAAAGCCAGTGCTGGTTAAACCAAAGAAAGAGTTAACATGCAAATCATCACTCAGATTAATGTAGTTTCTGATCTGTAACAGCATGGAACAAATGACTTCAAAACAGCTATGCTGGGGCAACAGAGCTAGGCCAATCTACACTGGAACCAGATCTTTCATTCACTCCATTAAATTGTGTTTGCCAGCAACTACATAGGACTAATGGGTGCAGAAAGCTATTCTGCACCTGTTGATTGCCAAGGCATCTGTGCAAAGACAGTGAAATGGAAAGATGTGAAGCAAGGAACCCTACTGTGAGAAATAAACCAGAATCAATACAAATAAAACTTAAGCACTTGGCATGTACAGCTGACTTCTTGCTAAGTATAAGTAGTAGCAAGGCATGTTTTTAGCCCAGTGGTACTTAATGTTTAAACAAATCAGTGTACATCCTACCAAACAATATTCTTTGTATTTCAGTGCCCTAATGCCAAAAAAAGTCAATCTTCAAGTGGTAAATGCTCACGATGAATGAACATGTCATGTTTCAGGAAAGTTTGGTTTTCTTGCAGTGACCTACAGAGCTACTTGGGTTTTCTCACTAGATCTTGATGGCTCAGAGAGAATCACCAGTTCTGGTAGAAAAACCTTCAGCTCTGCTTTGTGTCATTTCTATTTCTGAGACAACCACTACAAAGCAACAGGACAAATGCAAGAAGTAGGATTTCCACGAGATGTTACACTTGCATGAGTAGCTGTTATCAGCAGCTGCAGCACCAGAATATCAATTTACTCACTGCACAAATCTTAGAAGGCACAATGTAGAAGTGAAGGCAACCTTATCATTACCTGCTTGTTCTCATTTCAGAAAGCTGCCTTCCCCTTACCTTCTTCAAGGATCTCCTAACACTCTTTATTTTTTATGTTGCAGTTCATCTTGAAAATTAATCATTATAAATTTAAAAACATTTTCTTGCAAATCTGTCAGGTTTGCAGAGCTATTTCATTTATTACAAGACCACATGACGCATCAGAGCTCTGTATTTGAACATGACATATTTTCACTTTGTTTTGATACCACATGCGAAAATTGTTCCTATCAATCTCTCACTGAAGCCAAAACTTTAAGTGTCTTGTTCACTGAAACATTAAATGCCAAGTCACACAGATGAATAAAAGCATTTGCAAGATGCAAACATTTGCAAAACTTTCCTTCTGAAAGGGCCTACAGAAGAGAATCCACAAAAGTGAGTTGAGTCCACAGCCAGTACCAAACCCAATTCCTAACCATTTTGGTCATTAAATCCCACTGAAAGTTAAAAGATTTCATAAACAGGAATTTTGGAAGTGTTTACAGTTCTGATTTCCAAAAAAAAGTATTAAACTTCAATGGATTTGCCAGACTCAGCTCATGAATTGTTTAAGATCCATGATGAGGACAGGCTGAAGGAGCTGGGATTGTTCAGCCTGGAGAAGAGAAGGCTTCGGGGGGACCTAATAGTGACTTTCCAGTACTTAAAGGGAACTTATAAGAAGGCTGCAGAGGGCCTGTTTGCAAAGGCCTGCAGTGAAAGGACAAGGGGCAATGGTTTGAAATTGGAGAGGAGGAGATTTAAATTGGACATTAGGAAGAAGTTTTCCTCACCACGAGGGTGGTGGAACACTGGCCCAGGTTGCCCAGGGAGGTGGTTGAGTTCCCATCCCTGGAGGCATTGCAGGTGAGGCTTGCCAGGGCTCTGGGCAAGCTGCTCTAGTTGGGGATGTCCCTGCCCAGTGCAGGGGGGTTGGACTAGATGAGCTCCAGAGGTCCCTTCCAACCCAAACCATTCTAGGATTCTATGATTCTATGTTCTGCATTTTTCCCTAGTGAGGAGTAAAAAACCCAAACAAACAGGCTCTATACTTACATTCCCCATAATGCATCATTTTCTCTCTAAACAGTGGCAGCAAACAGGCACATCCAATACTGTACTACTTTCTCCTCTCATTCATGACGATGTCACACACAGGTTCTTTGATTCTGAAAGAGAAGCATTTCCCAGGTTCTAAGGATAGAGGTGCCTCAACTGATCCATCATGCTTTGTGTGCTAATGATAGACTCATGCATAAGAGGCACCAGAAGCAGTCAGAGGCAGCAGGCATGAAAAGGAGTGAATCAACTGTCAAGGGTTGTGATCTGAAGGACTGCAAGGCTGTGATTAGAATTTTCAATCAGGACTTCCACAATTCATCACGCTACAAGGGAAGGGGAGGGGGACACACATAGTTCTTCATCAGGCCTTTCTGCTATTGGCAAAGCAAATCCAGGGCATTCAAAAAAGGAAATCTTAACATCTTACACTTATAAGCAGGTACTCTACAGGGAGTGAAGAGTAAAAGATTTTCTGGGAGTGCATAGCTACTCCTTTTTGTCTGCATACTCAAAAGTGAAAGAAGATTAGTTGCAGCACAGCCTTTCAGCTGATGAAAAAGAAAATGCAGCTCTTCCTCTCTTTCCTCTCTATGTACACTTACAGATACCTGAGCAAGAAGTAGCCCTGGAAACCTCTGACTGTTGTCTTTAGGGATACAAAAAGGAATAAAACTCACCAGGAATCCTTCAACAAAATTTGCTAACGCACTCTATGACATTTCAGAAAATAAAAAGGCAGAGCTCTTCACAAGCAAAGTATTCTTACAACCTGTACAAAATCACCTGCAGCATACAGTCACATTTTCAAAATGAAAAAAACACTAGCAACTTGAGCCAGTCCATAAGTTCAGAGTAATCAAACACAGGGTCTAACTTTGTTTTCCTTATGGCATTTGTTTGCCTCACCAAAGAAAAAAATAATCCCATAATTCAACAGCCTCAAACAGGATTTGGAGCTGGGCAGGTTCTATAGCTCTCCTACATTTGAAGCCATGAGAAAGTCACAAAAGCTCTTCAAATATTTTGCTGCTCCTCTCCACCTATGCCATGTAGTGAATGCTTGTCTCCCTGAACACAAATTTGGCAAGAAGTCATTCACAAAGGGGAATGAGAACAAGCCTTCAGAAAAACAGCAACCCAGCAATGAGAAACTGGGTAATGGTGACCTGGACACAGTTCCCCATGGAATGAGTGCTCTGTCCTTATCAATATCACTGCAGAGTCTTTGTCTCAAAAATCTAGAGCCAAGTGACAGCCCAGGCAGATCAGACATTCATTGAAATATATGAATGAACCAGTATTTTGAAAGGCAATTTTCATGTTAAACTATGAATAATGAAGAGTAAAGGCAGTTCTTATTTGCATAATTAATGTTTCAGTTATTGATATTCCTTCAGAGGGTCACTAGCCTCTTTTTCTCCAAGTTAATTAATTAATAAAGCAACTCCTTTTATGTAGGTAATTGTAATCACTTTAATACTCAAAGGCATGTAAAATACTGCAACCCTAGTGACATAATAAATGTAAACACTGAACGGGTCCATTTAACTCCTGACTAGAAAGAAATCCTTTGAAACTACGAGAGAGGAAACACATAAATTATGGCCAAACATGGCAATATGGGCAAGACCACCTTTTGTCCTGACATCCCAGCAAACATAATTTTCCTTAACACAAATCTCAGCTTCGAGACAATGCACTGCTAATGGTGCAAATCTGTTCTCACATTTAGCTGAAGATTGCTCTGGGGAGATAGGATAATTAAGGAAAGAATAGATATTTATGGGGAAACATATACAAACCAGAAAAATGTTAGCAAGCAGAAAGCTTAAAGACTCAACATTTTATAGGCAATATAGAACTTTTTTCCATTAAGAATCACGCAAACAAATCTCACAAATCCTACAAAAACCTGTTAAAAGACTTACTGCCCATGGTAAGTCTTACTCAAGTCAGGTGAGATGGTTCCTTTGCTCAGTAGCCAGAGCTTACATGCAGCTGCAGCAGATCAGGCATCATGCAGAATTCAACCTAGAAAGCTCTACTGACTGCACTGCTTGAAAAGATAGGAAAGCTAAGAGGCTGTAGCAGTTATGAAACTGTTTTTCCCCTCCCTCTTTAGAGACTGTACTGAGTGACCAGGTTCAGTACAATATGTAAAAGCTACACAGCCTGTCTCTGTGTACTATTGTCTCACAAGTCAATTACTACAGCTTCTCCTTGGCAAATCTCAGTCTCGCTCCATTCATGATCCACCCAAAACACTACTGCAAAAAGCCTTTCAGTGGCCTCTTTCATCATGTCTCCCCTTGATGTGGGAGCATGAATACTGGGATTACCATTTTTATCACACGTAATAGCCTTAAACCACTAATAAGTTGCACTCATCCCATTTCTGACCCTCTCTATCTGCATCACCACACTTCCCTGCCAAACAAGCATCTTCATGAGGGGGTTTCCAGGTTGCCCTCCAAAAGCAGTGCCACACAGTTCTTCAAAGCCTACTCTTTCTTGTTAAAATGTCACCTCAAATACATCTTTTATAGTGCTAGATAATGAAAGAAATGCATAAAGATGTCAATATCCAAGCACTGACACCACGGACTATAGGTGATAACCAAGGTCTCATCATTCTCCTATCTCCTCATAAGGAAACTGCTATAGATTTTACTTTCAAGCTTTTTAAAACATAATTTGAGTTTGGGGTTTTATGTTTATTTTATATAGTGCCTTGCACCACTGGGGGAAACTGAATAGATGGTGGGCCCTAATCCACCTCCACAGTTCTAGGGAATGGGATGGCAATATAGATAATAAATGCTATTATTTGTATTACGCACTCATCTGCACCTTATCAGCTGCTAAAACCTTGCAAATATTCCAGATATCATCAAAACCCATTTCATCCTGTTTTCAGACTCTGCATCTCAAATCTGATCTCCATCCAAGAGATTATTACAAAATGTGAAATAACCCAAATATTGAAAGTCATTTCACAGAAAACAGAAATAGATACTGTAGGAAAAAAAAAAACACATTCCAAACGTGCAAAATCTCTCTTTTATGTAATCCTTATCCATCCATATAGGGGACTATTTGATCTCTCTCTCAGCAAGAACACCTCACAGTGGTTTTAACCACTGCAGATCTTTTTAGCCAGTGACTGGTTGTGTATTCAACTGGTCATTCTAGCAAATGGTATTCAAAACATGTACAAGTAAGGAATGCAGCCACTAAGTAGATTATGAATAAAACACTCAGGTATTCCTTTCTGTATTTCTCAGTAATTACTCACAGCCAAGAAGCATAATAGAGATCTGCTTCTTCAGTGTCTCACTCCTACAGGATCGATGTGGTGTGAACACAAGGCACTACAGGACTTAATAGCAAGTTCTAACTGCTTCTTACAAGACAAAAAGTCTCCTGGACAGCTTTCTCTCAGGCACTGAAGAGAGCTAAACAGCTGCTATTAGTGTATATTTGTGCCTTTGTGTCAAAATCATAAACACAAAGAACCTACACTGGACAGAGCCAAGGGAAGATACACACGGAATTCTACATTAACAAAGCTCTATTAAAATCAAGTTAGCAATTTGATCTCCAGGGATAACTATTTGGCTTGCAGTGGTGGGCTAAATAATGCAGTTCAACACATTAAGAATAGATCTGTATTCAGACTGAATGGACTGTTAGCTCAGAAAAAAAGAGAGGAGGGAAGAGAAATGCTGAAGTAGCTCAGTTTCCTGCCCACAGCACACTTTCTCTTCTCCTTTATCTTCCAAACCTCTCATGATCATACATCTATCACCAGATCTTGCATGGCTGCTATGAAAGAGAGAAAATAGGTTTCAAAACCTGTGTCTTAATGGGTGCCATTGAAAGAAATACTGATTCATCTGGATGCAGCACACAAAGCATGTAGAAACCATCCAGAACTCAGTGGCAGGAAAAAATGGGGCTTCTCCTTTGCCATCCAGGCACTGGGATAGTAAGGGCTGGCTTTATCATTTCATACCATTGCCCCAGACTGCATTTAGCAGCAAGCCTGGAAATTTCTCCTCTGACCAGGAGGCAAGTCACCTTTTCTCTCACTCTAGTCACAGTTTCAGTCACCATAAGGCAGTGGAAAGTTTCTCTATTGTCAGCACTGAAAGCTTCTCTTAAAGTTGGTTGGTTGTTTTTTTTAGTAGCCACATTTTCATCAAATTTTAGTGCATACAATTGATAAAACTATTTGAAAACCTCAGGATTTAGGTTACAGAAAGAATATGAAATGTAGGCCAGGCTACAGTGAGCTTTCTAGGGAATACCCCACTAAAGCAATCTCTTGATAGGTAAGGTATCTTTCTTGCTGTAAAAGCAATCATTGTTGAGCACAGATTTTCAGTGGACTCTGGAGGTTTAAAGCCTTAGAAAGACCTAATTTCATTCAAAGCTATCTGCTTGCTTCCTCTGGATTTTATATCTGTATGAGTTCAGATGGAATATAGAACTGGGCAAAAAAGATACACACAATTAGCATAAAACTTTATTCAAATTTTTTATAGCTTACAAATGCTACCTAATGCTGTCAGGTTTGCTACAGAGCATTTATTGACTAGCTAAAAATATTTCTTTTTTTTTTCCAGATTAAAAACAGCACTTGAAGGTAAGAAAAATGTAACGACTGTTACTAAATGGACAAAGTTCAGATAAGAGTGGGGAGAGAGATGTAAAATTACATTACTTCAATTGCATCAAAGTGGGCAAAACAAAAGTCAGTGTATCTGTTCCTATCTCAGGTATAGCTAGGAATATTTTTAAAGCAGAAATATAATAAAGTTCACATGTTTTTACTTGCATTTTTGCCCTTATTGGGTTAGAATTTGTACTCTTAAAAGGATCAATTTGCACAGACATTCACACCTCCTGCTTATTGTCTTGTGCTTAGACAGGAGTTGGGCTTGATAATCCTCATAGGTCACTTCTAACATAGGATATTCTATGATTCTTTGTGCTGGTTTTTCAGGACACACTGAACATCCCAAGCTTCACCAAGGCTGTGTGCAGTGTGAATGACAAGACACTCTCCAGTAGGTTCCCCCCCCTCTTTCTCAAGAACTATTGCAACTGGTATGCATGACCTCTACAGTTTAACTGATGACTACTCAGTGCATCAGTTACAAAAAAACCAGCCATTCTCATTTCCTTTACACTCCTCCTCAAAGAAATAAATCACTATCTTGACTGATTGAAACACTTAACTGCCAGTCATCTGGCTTTGTCCCTTCACTGCCTCACACCAGACTGCAGGAACTCAAGACATGCAGAACAGTGATTAAATTGTAACATGGAGCACTGAGAGCAATAACTGAGCAGTTATAAACAAATAACACAGTTTGTCATAATTCAGTAAAATACATTATTTGGGTTGGTGTGTGGTTTTTGAAAGCTAGTCAAAGTAGCAGTGCTTTTTTACTAATGCAATAACATTACTGCTTAATGGTGGAAAGCACAGGAGAGCAATACATGGCCTACAAATAAGAGTAAAATGGGCAAGCTTAACAATACGAGTTTATCTTCCTTATGAATTACCTAGGCAGTGCTTTTATTATATGAGGTCCATTGTTCCCCAATCTGAAAATTACTTCTTGACTCTATTAACTATAATGGGAGAAATGTACTTTTCAGTCTTACTCTGAAAAAAACAAACCCACAATAAATCAGTCTAAGCAGGTAAGTCTGAACTGGCAACAGGGCTAAGGTATTTCAAGTATGCAGTCACTGGCTCCCTGTAACACTGAAGGGGTTTTTTTCAGGGTGGGAGCATAGGGATAAAAGGATTTAAGTGAAAATTATAAAATGATAGTACAATTCTGGAGTATTACCATGCATGTGAGGGATTATTAAAGATCTCGTAGGATTTTTCTAGCCTTATTTCAGACACCTCCAGGGAAACAAATTCTGCAGTGCTCTGTAGGAGATAAAGAACAACCTAAGTATATTAAAAGACTCATAAATATCATTCCATGAACTACAAGATTTCTTTGTAACTCAGATACCTTCAAGTGCATAACACTCCTATCACAGTCCTTGCATTTCATATGTTTTTGAAGGATGACACTTCCATTCACTGACCTAGTATTTGCATGTCTTGAATTCTCTAGCGAGGGCCCAAGAGCAATATTATTATTTTTATTCATATATCTTCTTCCCCCTAAATTCCATCACCACATTCCCAAATTTATTTACCTAAGCAAATGCTTTGGATACGTATAAAACACCAAGATTTTTCTGAATACAAAAGACAGAGGTGGAGGTATTTTTATATGCTCCTGAAAAGTGAAGTCATCAGTCAATACCAGTGCTATGTGGCAGAAGAAAAACTTACTGTATTGTTGCTAATCACATACCAATTGCTATGAAAACTCTAAGAAGTCACATGTGAATCACCACTGGCTAGTTTGGTAGCATTAGAACTGTGAAGCAAACACCAAAGGCAAGGCATCTGCATCTGCCCAAGTGCTCTGGTTCTATGTACTACATTCCTCTTTCTTCAGAAGCTCTCACAGTATCACAGTATGTTAGGGATTGGANCTCAGCTCCCTAGCCTTCTGGAGCTGAGGGGCCCACAACTGGCCAAAATGTAAGAGTTCACCAACTTAGACAAATTTTCCAAGCTCTTCACATCTCAAATCCTCTTCTCACCAAGGCTCAAACACCAGTATAGTTTAAATTCTGCTCTCCCTAGTCAAAAGGAGTCAACAGGACTCTTGCTATCAATGACCTTTGCATTCTACCACACAGAAATCATCAGCTGTAACACATGTTCTCAAAACATTCACACAACCCAAAAACCCCAAACCCAAAACTAACTAAAATAAAAAATGACAGATTTTACACCTGTCCAGGAATGACTTCTTTACACTAAAATCTCTCTACACTGTCACCCCACCTGCAGCCTCCAGGAGAGAGAGAGACAATCATCCATGAGACTGGTCCTCCATCCAGATAAGGAGCCAGGAGGAAAGCACACCTAACTTATGGTACACTGGAAACTTAAATTAAGAACCAATGTGAAGAATATACTTGTCATTTACCTCTATTTAGAATCACAACAAACATAGTAGAAGCTGCTGTCACAGCCACTCAATTAAACCTGAGAGTGTAAGCCTTATCACAAGGACAAAAAAAATCTGGTCTCAACAATGCACAAGGATCTCAACACAATGTGACCTGATGCTCCTCCCTGGAACAAAATAGGAGTTGTATTTTACTCACTATGTTAAAGGCAAGATCATTACATTACAGCTGTACCTCTTATTGGAAATTGAGAGCTGAATTATTTCAAATACTTCATTTCATTACACAAATTTTCTAAGAAGACATAAATTAGGGCATATGGTTCATGATATTTTCACTTTCTTTCTCTGTAACCCATTTCACTAGTTTTACACTCCATCAATTTAAACATTATTGCTAATACATAACATTTAAACTCTTGTCACAAGAGGAAAAAAAAATTGACGTCTAATTAGACAGCTACCATGGCTATTTCAGAAAGTAGTGTTACATTTTCTACCCACATCCAATATATATGAAAGCATTGAAGTCAGAAGCAAATGTGGCAACTCACAGGCCTATAAGATTCTGGGCAGAGCAAGAGTTTTTTTACTGCTCACTTGGGTATCAGGAAAAACTGAATCCCCAGGGTACAGAACCCCTGTCTGGAAGATTTACAGCTACACAGCAACTGTGTAAAGCATTAAACTAGAGCATGAGAGTGTCTGTTTTACTACAGCATAAAGCCAAGGGCAAGCAACATTTTTTTTTTTGTTAAGCATAACACATTCCTACACACAACTGAATCAACAACAATAATATATAGGAAGATTATCTAATGGCAGGAAAAGCATCTCTGACTAACACGAGTCAACATCAGAACAGCTGTTTTCTACCCAAACACATCTCAATGAAAAGTGACAGCAATCTTTCAAACATCAACAGGTTCCAGAGAATCATGCAAGAACAAAACAAAAAGAAGAAACACAAGGAAAAGCTTTCACAACATATGAAGAGGGCTGAAGCCTCCTTTACAACACATTGCCTGACTTAAAATCATTGCAAAGATTTACAAGGAGCTGTTTTTACAAATCTTTCTGAACACATGAGCAACACTTCTCCAAAATCAGCAAGACACATTTCCTGGCATATGCTAAGAATTCTTCTACAGGTTGTGTTAGTGTCTTAAAAGCATTGGTGATCAATCACAATTATCACAGGAGGGGATATGGAGCTGTGTCACGTTTTTGAATGCTAGTAATAGGTAAGCCCTTCCACAAAAACACTGGGCTGTTCCCAAAAAAGAATCTCTAACATCTTCATCTACACATAGACACACTCCTGAAGAATCAGGCCAGCAGGTAACACCTTTGAAAACACCAACAATGAAAAGGTATCCCACTCTGGTTTATTAATAGACCATTACACTGTTTCACTAGTTAAATATACATATTATTCAGCGAATAGAAAGGAAGTCCTTGGGTAATAATACATTACATCTGTAAAAACAACTGTTTGTTTTGCTGCTTTAACTTGAAACAGGTAACCTTTGGCATCTGAGATTAGAGGACAGAGGGTCAGTAAGGCTCTTTTCTGGGTGCCAAAACTCTAAAGAGTTTCTCTTCCTAAGTGTGGTATGTATCATGAAACTGTAAGACAGACCCCACTAGTGAGGCCTACTTTTATAGAAAAGCTTTTATATGTCTTATATAATGCATATATTACATACATAATATATATTCAGTTCTTTTTCAGAAGATTTAGAAAGGAGACAATAAAGATCCTTGATTCATTCAGGGAAAACAGCTGCATACCACAACCAGACTCCTACACACACAAGCATCAGTTCTCCTGTGCCTAGTTCAATTGTCCATGGGTAGGTTAGACTTTCTCCCTGCTATAATCTGATTTAGACAGGACTTGCTCCTCAGAATGACTGACTGCAACTCCTCCAGCTCCAAGCTGAGCAGCTCTGCCACGATTAAGAAGTTTCCCTCTCACATCACTGCACTTAAGAATCATTACATTAAGAGTCACTGCATTAAGAATCATTACAAGTTATTACTGGAATCTCACCAAAACATTACACCAGCATTTTTCATTTGAAGGAAAATTATTTTAAAGCACTACTACAAGGTGCAAGGCATCTCAGTCTCCCATGTCTGCTTCTCAAGCTTTGACTACAACAATAAGGAATATATGTAATAGATTAATATTTAGAAGCACTTCACTCTTCTACTTGCATCATCCTTATAAATTGTTCTCTATTAATTACTTATTTGATCTCAACATATTAGAACCAGTACAAGAAGGACATTGTTCTCTGTACTGCTCTGTAACATATGTGCCTGTCTTCTGCTAAAAGCTTCTCTTGAAAGAGCTGTTATTGATTGCCAAGCATTGGAACTGTTCCTCCAGAGATCACCTCCCATACCTTTATGATAGGCCAACAAGATTTTCTCCCCTTTTTGCAACTAAAGTACAAGCTGAACACACAATTCATTCTGCTGAGCACTGTGCTCTCCCTAATGCATCCAGTGTAGCCAACTTCTTACAGGAAGCAATTGCTGGAACAATCAGGACTCTCCTAAGGCTTAACAAGATTAATATACACTATGTCCTCATGTCTGTACCTGACCTGATGCAGGGATACTAAAATGTTAAGGATGCAGCCCAACAGAAGTGTGTCAGCTGTGATCAAGACCTGTATAATAATCTGCTGTAACTCTAGGCTGAAATCTTGAGCACTGAGTTATTAATGTGAAAACTGGAGAGCTATTACAAACTATTTCTATTCTGTTTGACTATAACTTTGTCTTAAGTTGTTCTTTTTACCTAACAGCTGCACTGAAATGGGTAGGAATCCACAGATCCAGTTTGTTTGGGGTTTTTTCCAGTGTTGTTTGAATACACAACAGTAAGTTTACACTCATCTCCTCAATGTTTTTTGGAAAAGAAACCATACATACTCTAATTTCAGAGAAGCCAGCACAATTCTTAGTGGTTTCTTGATGGTTGTTTCTCCTAACACATCAAACCCTAGTCAGTCTTGGAAAAATCCAGTGTCCCACGAAAATATACCTCCACATATGAGAATGAAACACGTTCACTACCACTCAACATGAGTGCTCCTCTTTAATAAAAAGATACAAATTAAACAAAAATCACTGTAAAGCAGCCAAAGATAGTGCAGTAGAGTTCACCAAAATAAGAAACAAAATCTCAGAGGCAGTCCATGACTGAAAAAAATGATATTCTGGCTGTTTTACTCATTGTCTACGTGCAAATTATGTACATACTTCCAGCCACAAAGAAGAAAACCAACACTGTATTCATCAAGATAATTTACTCTTGTGTTACTGGATCCACAAACCAAATGGCACCTACCTGTGCTATTTTCCTTCTCTGTATTGTACTACTTCCCATCTCCACCAAAAAGTTCCATCTCAAAATAGTGATTAACTGAATCATCCACCCACAATATTTATGGGTCATCTGCAATCTGTTCTTTGAACTAAAGATGATCTTTGCAATGAAGAACAGAATTAGTTCTCTGCAGAGGTTTGAGCAATATTTTGAAGTTTGGTGCACGTGATCTGCTTCCCTGGATTTCTGCTGCCTGGAAAAAGCAAGGCAACTAAGAGTTCAGTAACTGAGAATAGGATTCTTCTCACCTTCATTTTAGCTGTCAGAACTGGGAATCTTTTATAAGCTAATGAACTAGGCTTCTCTTACAAAGAAGAATGACAGAACTATCCCATGGAGAGTCCTCTCTCTGCCACAGCATTCAAAATGGACAGCCACATGCCAGTAGTTTCTTGGAAGAGCACTCCTGTCACAAAAAAACAGAGAGCTCCCTTATGAAAATCACTTGCTGTGCTGAAGTCTCAGACCTGTTTTGTGGCTGTGGCAAAGTTATTTTTCTAGTGTTGTTTCACAGCATAAAGAGGATTTCATGTCCTCTCCAGGATCATCCTGCACTGACATCCAGAAACTGACGCTCGGCACAGTGGGATTCACTCAATAACAATTCTCACTTTTCTCTGAGGATCTCTAGGCACCAAAATCAATTAGCATTTGCTACAAACGTAACATAGCAACAGCAGACAAGCCCTCACTTGATGTAAATCAGTGGAGGTCTTCTGATTTGAAAGAAGTTTACCATATTTCCTCAGCTGTAACTCTCACACAGTGCTTGTGAATAGCTTTGCTCCAGCACTCAGGGAGGTAAGGCTCATAAAATTGGAGTGCCAGGAGCAGTAAGTGGTCAATTCAATTTGTTATCCTCTTTAGGACTTCTCCAACACTTGCTTTCTCTTGTTTTCAGAAGGAAGAAAAATGAGTCTGAATATTTGAAAACTATCACACAGGGATGGTGGGTGGAAAAACTGTCCTGAAGCCACAATCTGAGATTTGATTACCTCAGCAGTCACCAAAAAAAAAACCCCATTCATAAAAGAATGTTTATTAAACTCACAGACATTTTTTTTTTACTGTTTTTAAACTGGAGTTAACTGCCAACAAGCTGCGTGAAGTAGCACTTCCTGATGAGTTGTTTTGTGTTAATTATAGTGTAATTAAAAAGGGGAGTCTTTATTGCAATCATCTACCAGGTGGCTTAAAACAATAAACAGGGGCCTTAATATTTTCAAATGGTACTTGTCAGTGTTGCTGGGGTACAAGGACCAAGTTTAATAATATATGCACATTTGGGGAAGAAAATCCTAGCATGGGAAAACCTCCATTATGTTAAAAAAAAGGGAGGGGGGAATCTGTATCTACTAGGAAGATCCTTGATGTTAGTGGTAATGTCTATCTACTAGGAAGACCCATGATGTTTGTGGTATAGCTGCTGTAGTTAAGACATGAACACCTAACAGGTCACCTCATCTTGCCATTGAAAGGTTTGACTTTGCTATCACGCCTCAGACCTTGAAGAAAACTGACATAAAAGGCAGTAACAATAAACCTAATTTAACCGTGTGTTTTGTTGAAATATTGGAGTTGAAATATTACTAAAATACTCACTGCATTGAATGTTGATGAACTAAAGAGCAGTACCATTTCATGAATATCAGCTGGACTGCATTAAAATTTAAAAGTATTTTCCTTTTTTTCCTAATTACCTTTTTTGCTTGGCTTAATGTAATGAGTGGTAAATTTCAGCCCTGAATCCTCTGCTGCAGCAATGTACTGAAGTCCAAGCTATCAGTGCACAAGCAGCCCATCACTGCTAACTTCAAGAGCTAGTGGAGAGCAAGGATCCAGACACTCCTACAGCCACAAGCAAAATACCATATGTTAAGAAGTATTTGACCAGGAAATCAAAAAGAGGATAATACTGAAATTCTTCATGCTCACTATCTGTTAAAAGAAACCTCACCACCCTAAATAGAAAGTTTTTATTTTCTCCCACCAGTAATGACAGATTACTATGAAAAAGAATCAAAGGAAAGGTATCAAGTCATGAAGGGAGAATTTAAGTGACCTACTAGATGTTAATCTGGCAAAAAGCATCTGTCACAGAATCACAGAATCACCAAGACTGNTCACTTGAACTGTTATAGGCAATCTCCAGGCAGAGACTGGCAGGTCCTGGGAACACACTTGTGTGCTTCTGTGTGAGCACTGAATCTTGCCTGCTTGGAGCTCTTCATTCTGGCTTGATCTCAATAAGTACTTGAGGCACCTGAATAAATTCAATGAACGTTAAGCAAGTTGAAGTGTTCTTCTTCTCTGCCATTTTAGCATAGTTTATTAAGAGGTGCACATCAAGTAATTGGGAAGAGAAATTAAACTCTTTTTTTACAATAATGTGTATTGCGTTAATTGAATTCCCAGTAATTCCAGTTCTTCATTTTCCATATTTACAGTCTCTGCATTTCCAAAGTCTAAATGTGAAGCTATAAATGTCAATAATCTCATTTAAACTTTTCAACTGACTGATACCATCACTTTTGGTAGGCACAACTAAGACAGATATATGTTTACCAAACTCCTTTATGCTGTGCAGTCATTGTCATTGTCATGGCTAGGCAATGCTGTGCAGTAGTGAGTCAACTTCTAACCAAAGCTATGAAACCAGAAGACAAGATACAATATAAAAAAAGAAATTTTCCCATTACTTGAATATAGTAACGTTGCAAAATCCTCTGTAACTTTGAAACTTCTTGTACTTTACTGGAAAATGTCCATTGCAAATCATTTAGTACTATTTAAAATTTACATCAGGTGGTATTTTTAATACCCATCATTATTCAGTATGCATTCTTTTTTCATTTTTCAAAGGGTGTTTGGAAGTTTTTGTAAGTGATTGTCTTCGCACTGAAAATTTTCTTCCTACAGTGAGTAAGTGCAAGAGTCCTGCAGCTAGGATATCTACTCACTCTAAAGACAATGAACTCTTTACAGGTAACTTGCTTGGTGAAGTTTTGCAGACCCACAACTTTCCTAAGCTTTCCAAGAATAAAACTGTGAAGGTTTACAAAATTACTTCCCAAAACATAAATATACATACACAGCCTGATAAGATATCCAAGTGTATTTTGGACCTAACAGCTAGGCTGATGGGTCCTACTACCTAGATAAGAATAGCACTGGAAAAGGGATTTGCACTCCAGGAATTGCTTTAACAGGCCACAACTGCAGTGCCTGAATGCTAAATCAGTTCCCAGTTAGCTTCAAAGCATGCTGGCCCACACAAACCCCTTCAGCAGCACTTACCATCAGCAACCCTGCACAGCCAAAATGCACCCATCACCCCTGGCAAAGCACACCTACCAACATCCCTATCACACTGATGACAAAGATATTTATACTGCTTTTTTGCTACAAAAAGTATTTTGGGGGAGATTCCTGTTCCATCTTTTGTAATAGCAGGAGGACTTTGTATTAGAGGATTCCTGATTACCCTCAGTACTAAACAAGGCTACACTCCCATTCAGGTATGAATAATTCTAGCAGGCTTAGCATTACATCTTCATTGTCTGCCTTTCCACAATTGTCCTCTAAAAGTAATTTTCCAGTAACTACTCACTGAGGAAAAGCACCTCCTAAAACCACAGGGACATTACCTAATATCTAAATCTGAAGTTTCTGCAAGACAGCAATATGCCTGCTCAAAGAAAACAAAAAGGCAAGCACACATGCATGATAGGATTATTTGATTCAATACAATATAAATTAGGTCAGACTCCTCTTTGGAGGATTCTGTGTCAAGAACTAGGTGGTCCACTAAATTTCTATTCATTTGCCTTCAGGCTTGGGGAATTGCAAAGACTCTCAAGAAACTCATGTTCTTCTACCCACAAGAGTAATCACTATTTGGGAGGGGGAATCTCTCAGTGTTACCACGTGACAATATCTGGAGACCTGAGAAATCTTTCTATAATAAAAAAGAGCAGCTAATAAATCTTTGCATATATATATATAACACATACATTACATGTACCCATACACAGAGACAAAAATCAAATACAGAAAAAAACACCAAGTGCTGGTGTTCTTAAGTATAATACTACCCTTTTTTTTTTACACTGAAAAAAAGAATGTTACTTAAGAAAAATAATTTATACATCCTCAGCAAGCCAACAGCAATGGAATGACAGGAGAATCACCCTCTCTAGAAAGTGCAAAGTATTAGGGGCTGGAAAACTCTGCCCTGAGCCTGCTCAGGAACACTACATTTTTAGAAGTTTACTCACAGCTATCATCCTTTCTGAGTCTATAAACAACTGAAGTAAATGTTCACACCTCCAAGGGCCATAAGAGCATGTCAGCTACTTCACATATCTAAGAAGAGAACTGAGCAAGATGTGACAAGTAGCCCTTCAGCAGTCCTGTTGCTCCACTGCAGATAGATCAGGTTAGGACATGCAGCTGAGTCTAAAGGAGCTAGGTCTTGGCTAGCTGCTTCCCCCACAGCTGGGAACATGACAGCCTACAGCCTGTGCACCTGCACAGACACACAGCTGGTCATCCCAGGGCATGAGCTTCACTCTAACTCCTCAAAAAGCAATATACTGATTAATAGACAATGCTAACAGGTCTCTCTGCTCTGGTTCTTCAAAATGTCACACACCTTGAAACAACTCCACAACTGAGAATCAGTTGCACAGACCCCACCATAACCAGCAAGGCTCACATTAGCAGATGCTGGTGGAGGATTTGTGTGTGCAGCTGAACCGCTGGAAATAAAGACAGTGAAGGACTTTTCACTATAACCAGTTTTACACAAGCTCTTGCAATGTTTGTTGCTTAAGCAACTGAAATCTCTTTGCAAACAGAAGAATGGGAAGTTTCATACTGTACAGCTAAAACCAATGAACAGTTCTTCTACCTGTAACACTTGGAAATGTGTTTGATGGCTGTGTAAGACAAGGTTGCACTCAGTAACGTGGTCAGCTTTTCTGTAACTCACAATATTTGGTTTACTAACTTTTTCTAAGTTGTGCCAATTCTGCTGCCTTTAAATAGAAATGAAAGATTGATTTGTGGATGAAATTCTTAAACCACCACCATGAAATGCAATCTTGCTGTAGCTAGACTGAGTAAAAGAAGAGTGTTAAGGGCAAAATAAAGAGTGGCAAGGTTCTCTATGTGACAAGTCAAAGTATGAAAATGAAAATGTTTAAATAAACCTGATCAATTACTTGGTTTAGAATATATGCTCTTCATTCTACTGTACCAAAATACTCACAATAAACAGCACAGCTGGTGAAGTCAAGCACTCCCTTACAAAGGCTGGTAAATTTGCAGAACAGCACTTGAGGTTCAGATTAGTAAAATCCTAATGAATATCTATGTTAATACCCATGTAATTGCATGGAATGCATTGGCAAGTGGTACAATTAAAAAAAAAATTAAAGAAAAAAAAAAGAACAAATACACTGGCACAACTGAAGTCCAGACTCTGATTTTAGTGTCAATTTAAGAGACTTAAGTGAGCAATTGAAGAATGAAGTTCCCAATTCAACCCCAAGAAAGGAAGAATTGCAATAAAGCTCTCCAGTTCTTTCCCAGATCCCAACATGCTTCAATCTTGCACTCTAAGTACCAATGTCAACATACTCAATTTCATCATTTGTCCCAGACACCAAAACTCTTCTCCTATTTTATCCAATGATTGCTTTATCAGAAGTGCCCAGCTCTTTCTGCACACTGCACAAGGAGCTGGGTACTCAGAATAGACTCCTAAAGACCTTCTTGGAACAACATACCTATAAATGATGATGATGTACTACACATTGCAAGGCTTTACACTTCTTTTTGGGAGGCAGCACATCACCTCTGTGCCTCATCTTCCTAGCCATGAAAACAGGGTGACTTATTTTATCTCACACACCCACTGGGCAGATAAATGCCTTAAAGATAGAGCTAGGACTGCAAGAATGACAGAAAGGCAGAAGGCAAGCATCACTGAAATAATACCAAATAGTCTAGGACATATGAGAGACTTTCAGACTTTCACTCCAAAGTAATTGGCTGAGCAAACGTATTGTGATCAGGCAACTCTGATTAATTTTGCAAGAATGCTTGGGTAGTGTTTATAAAAACCAAGTCATTACCTTGACTAAACATTGACTTGGACAGTTAACTTTAACCATCAAGACCTTGAATAAATATTGACTGGGAAAGTTAATTTGAACTATAAAGTCTAGAAAATCTTGGTCCTCTTCACCAGTATTTGCTATCACTTTAAAATGTAAACACAAATGCAAAAATGGAGCTTCTTCCACCTCACCAATATTTAACTGGGTAGCTTTGCTCTTGCTAAATTCAACACAACTATCTTGCAAAACATGAAATCTAAAATATTTAAAAGAAAATGGGCCTGTTATGGATGAGAGGGAAAGATCAATCTTCCTGTGTTTTGCTTGAGCAAAGGCCTCTCAAAAGTATTAAAGAACAAGGTTCATGGTTTAAAATTATTTTGATACATATATGCATGGGTCTTCCAGCATGTATTTAAAATACTCTGCCTTGCCCAAACACCAAGCAGGCTGCCCACCAGGACAATGTGTTCATTCTGGTATGTCTACTCGTGAAGGCCTAGTAGCAGCTACTTCAGGTCTACATCCTCCACTATTGGTGTCACTTCATCATGTGAAGTCAAGGGTCAAAGGACATACATAGGGTCTTTCACTAGCTGAGCTAAAAAAAAAAGAAAGAAGAAAATCAATTTCAATCCTCCTAAGATGAAACCACTGATGTGTGCAGTCACTGAAGTCCCCAAGGTAATCCTACAAGAAAACATGATGGTGTCCTCCATCACTGTGCTGAGATATTGTTAAAGTGCAGCAAAATCACCTATGAGGTACAGTCCAAGATCAGCATCTGTATCAAACCACTCCAAACAATAAAGCTGAACTTCTGGACCAGTGTGAATAGTGCCTTTTAAATATGTAATGAAACAAAGTACTAATGACAGAGAGGCAAGGAAACACATTTCAGGAAGGTGTTTATGTGTGTGGCTAAAGAAATAAACAATAGTTGTGAAATCAACGTTCATTCCACCTACAGTTTCATTTCAAGACTTTGAAAGTGATGTTTAGCTTTGTGCCTTAATTCCTTTATAAACATATCAGCTGCCTTCAGCAGACTCCAGGAAAAATAGCTTAAGAGCAAATATAAAAGATATAAATCTTAGACACAAGCAGAAATATCAAACTAAGCAGTGAAAACTCACTCTTCCATTATTTCTGAGTAGAGTAGAAGGGAACATATTGACACTGGTGTTATGGGGGGGGTGAGGGTGGAGACTGAAAGAACAATAAACAATACAACCATCAGTAGTTGAACACAGCCTGCGTCTTGCAACGGAAACATACTGTGAAACAGCTTGCAAGATAAGCTTCATCAACGATTAGTAATTTTTATTCCGTTTGAGTGGTTGAAAACAATAAACATGATTAAATGCTTCAGACATGCATTCAGAATCCAGACAAACGGCAAAGAGTTCCAAGGACTCTGCTTTTAAAACTACTTTGGGGAAAGACTTAGCTTAGCCGGTTTGAAATTTACAATAAAACTGAAGTTCATAGGGAAATGAAACACTTCCCATTCATCTGCACGCTCCACGATTGTCCCAACCAGAAACAAGCTTTGTTCTTTGCTGTTCACATGAATACTGCTCCCAGCTCCCTCTCTAACTCCTTCACCGTTCACCGAGGCATTTCAAATGTGCCGGTTGTGAACATGAACTCCCACAGAATCACAGAAACACCCTGCAAGACACAAAAGCGGTGGTTCTGGCTCCTGGGGAATTTACAGCTCCGTGCTCGTCCTGCCAGCTCCTACAGGACCTGTCCTGACTCTCCAGTTCCAGCCCGGCAGCCGAGGAGCAACATGCTCTGAACTGGACTCGGTGGCCGTGCACCAACACACACAAAAGCACCCAAAACATTCACATCAAGGGTTGGTTTCTTTGCTGTTTTTTCCCCAAAGTAAGGTTCGTACATTCACAAAAAGCAACCCACAAGACCAACCGCTCACTTCCCATCCGCATCCCTGACCGCACGCTGAGGAGCTGGCGGCTCCTGGCCAAGGAGGAGGGGTCTCTGCCCCAGCCGCCCCAGCCCGGGAGGGTGAGCTCCACCAGCCCGTGCGCCCCCCTCCCCTCGCCGGCCGTGGGGCCCCTCAGCTCCGAGCGCCATTTCCCCGCCGCTCCTCAGCGCGGCGTCTCCCGCCCCTGCTACACCTTCCCGGGGAAGGCAGCGACGGCGCAGCCGAGCCGCCGGGATCGCTGCCCGGGGTCCGGGCCCTGGACAAGGCAGCGGGGACTGCCTTCTCCCGTCCTCCCCGCCGAGGGAAGCAGGGCACGGCCGCGACCGAAGATGCGATCGGCGCTTCCAGCTGGCGAGTGGCAGCGGCTCAAGGCTAGGGAAGGCGGAGCGGCTGCACGCCCAGCCCGGGGAGCCCCGCGGAGCAGCCCCGGGGACACCCCTCGGCACGGCGGGGGCGGCGCGGCTCTCGCTGCCGGGGAGGAGGGGGAAATCCCACAGCCTCAGCGCGTCCGTGGGTCCCTCTCTCGATTTTTGTTTTATTTTTTTTCCTTGCCCCCCTGATCCAAAGGACGGTGCGTCCGGGATGGGGTGGGAAGGGATGAGAGAAGCGACCTCTGCCCCGCGACTCGGCTGGGAAAGGCAGAGCCGCGCACCCGCCCCCCTCCACACCGGCAACTTCCCAAGACTCGCAGGAGATTTCAGCCCCTTCCTCCCCTCTGGGTGACAGGAAAGAGCGGAGGAAAAAAAATAATAAGAAATAAAACTTCCTCCGGAGCACAGTTTTCCTCCCGTGCCTGCCGCGAGGCAAGGGTCCCCCCTCGCATCGGGGAGCAGCGCACCCCGCACCGCGGCTCAGCCCCTCGCCCGGCACCTGCCGCCGCGCCCGCCCCGAGACCGGACACCCCTCCTCCGGCCGCCGAAGGGAGAAGGGAGCCGGCACCCTCACCTGCCCCAGCGAGCCCTCTCCTCCTCGCATTCCTCTGCTCCCCATCGTGGGCGCAGCAGCTGCTGTTATTCCTTAGGATACACATGGCTCATCCATGCTGGAAGGGAGAGCTGCCTTCCCGCGCTGCCTGCCCTCTCCGGCCCCCGCCGGTGCGGCGATGAGGCCAGAGGGAGGGGAAAAGGGGAGGCGTGTGGCGGAGGAAAGCTGCTGATGAGGGGGTCGGTCTCCTCCTCCTTCTCTCCCAGGGCTGGGGGTCTCGGCGCCTTTGGTGCAGCTGGGCAAGGGAGAAAGGGGGACGGCCGGGGCGGGATGAGATGGAGGTGGGGGCTGGGGAGGAGAGTAGGACGGCTCGTCTGCTCGCCCCTCAACCTGTCACTCGCCTCTGGGGCAACCCTGGTGTGAAGGAGCGGCTTGCGATCTTGCCGCCCATCTCCTCCACTCCTCACAGCTACCCGGCTCCCGCATCGCTGTCCTCCAGCCGCGGCCAGGGGAGCGCTGTCCCCGCGGCGTGGGGCTGGGGGAGCGCAGGGCAGGCGGTTCGGGTCGGTCCGCCGCTTCCTGCCCACCCGTGAAGCCAGGACACGGTCTCCCCCCGGCCCGACCCTTCCCTAGAGCCGCGGGGTCCCTGCCTGCACCGCAGCGGCCGTGCCTGGATACCTCCCCACCC